>QFDD01007736.1:0-12339 GCA_006871305.1 Vachellia collinsii | reverse complement strand
GGTCTTATTTTGTGTCTCGACATGATTCAGGCACCAGTGGATCGCATTTACTTTAGTGGAGAGCACACAAGCGAAAAGTTTAATGGTTATGTCCATGGTGCTTACCTTGCAGGTACTTATACTTCACTTGTTTTATTTCAAATTTTCTGTTAATAATTACACGATCTCAGTTGTAGTATGTTTGTACGTAACTTGAAACAGGTATTGACACTGGTAAAGCATTACTAGAACGTATGAGGAAGGAGATTATGGAAAGAAAAAGTGAGAGCCAAACTCTATTTATAGAACCATATATAGCATGTACAGAGAAACTAACTAATTTATCACAGCCAGACACGGTTTCTAGTCCCCACAAATGCGATATTCCTACTCAAAAATATCTTTGTGGCAAGGTTGGGTTCCCCGAGGCCATATTATGAATTTATGATCATGGACCTGTTTATAACGTTGATGATCTTGATGATGATGATGATTAGCAAAGCATGAAATCATCATGGCCTGGAGAAGCCTTGGACGAAACATGATGACTAAGGAGATTCATTATTCCATGGTAGGTCTTAATCACAAGGAAATTCAGATTTTCAACTTTGATTTAGATAGAAAAGATAGATAAATTAAGTCAAATTAGCGTGAGATACTGAATTACGTCTGATACAAGTCTCATTAAAGGAAAAGAATTGCCTGATTTCTTTGTTTTATTTTTTGGCCAGAAAAAGATTTGTCTGATTTGACTATATATTTATTTATAGCTGGCTTAATTTGATTCATCTTTAGTCCACGGCTCCACGCAAGATGCCGTTGGCAAATAAATATAGATATAAGGAAAATTGCTCATAAGCATCTGTTTTAAATTTTATTACTTATAAATACCTAATACATTTTTAAATATGGAAAGTGCCATTATTCAAATTCAGGTGCTTATGAGCAATTAAATTTTCAAGCAAACATTGACAGGAAATTTTTCCTAAATTAACAATGAAATAGATTCACCGTATATATCATATTTGATACTTCAATCTTAAACATAAAACATTGTAATTAGCATTATAAATGAAATCTTATATTTAAAATTGGAATGAGTGAGTATTTGCAATAATCCAAATATTCACTCATTGGAATCCTTGGAGGCTGAATGCCATGACTTCATCCAATAAACAGAGCCAAAATAATTACATAAATCATCGAAACAGAATAAACAAGAATCGGAATATCAGGCTTCGGTAATTATTTTGAATACGAATAACAATCTTAAAGCGCACAAATGATAAGCCGACTCATAATTCTGTGATTTAGCATTTAATTTAATGCACACAATATTTTTCATACAATGCCTTGGAGATGGCAAGAGCATCTCCTTTAGCCTTTACAGGGTAAAGCTCATTACCTTCTTGCCATGTGTTTGACTGTAAGATCCATTCTTTTCGCCATTCCTGCAACTTGAACTTCTCATTCTGTTTCAAGCTTCTTGACAAGTGACTGAAATAGGTCGAAGCTCGAGGGAGATAATAGCCTTCTAGAAGTCCACTCCAGAACTTGTTAGCTAATAACGGAACAATAGGCATACATAAAATCAGCCACACGTAAAGAATGAGGTTGGTATTGATATTACTTCCTCCCATCCTAAATATATGAGCTAAATAGTGGGTTTACTTTAATCTAACATATAAGACTTCAATTCACTTTATCTTCTAAATTTATAATTTTCCCCTAAAGTGTTCCTATTGATAGCACATACTAAAGAGGTTTACAACAAGAGATAGTTCTAATGTACATGATTAAAGGGAAAATTTTAGGAAAACCAATACATATTTGTTATAAATAACTAAACAAACCAATACATATTTATTACAAGTAACTAAAATAGCTTCATTAATAATCGAAAATTAGTTATCTAATTCATATATTAAATACCGGAAATAGTATAAAGCATTATAATGCAATTTACCATAATCGTGAAGCTTGCTCTGAGTAGTTTGATTGGTGTCATACCACATTGTCACCTGCGTCCTAGCATTCCATTCATACTGGAGGAGAGAAGGAAAATAAGTTCAAAACATTGATTAAGAGTAATCATTAAATAAGATTATTTTAATCAAATGACCGGTGCTCAATTAAGGCAAAAATAAGAGGGAAAATTTTCCAATCACAGGAGCATGCAAAAATTGAAACAAAAAAAAAAATCGCTTGTTCTCGTACAACAAACCGAAGGCATGTAGGAACCAGTCTCACTATAAACTAAATAGTCCACGGTCTATGAAATGGGGGAAAAGGAATTATTACCCACCTGTTTCATCTCAAATGGATTCAGTGCCAGACTTTTGGCACTCTCGAGCCAAGTTCCAAGTAGGAAGTTATCATCAGAGGCAAGCAGTAAATCAATATCCTTTATCAAATCAAGGAACTTGTTGCTATAATAATCCAAAGCATTGATATCCTTTTTCTGAAAAGATGTAACTGCTTTAATGTATACTTGATTTGCCAATTTTGACAATACTTGTCGTGTTAAGTCGACCAAGTCATACCTGTCAATAGGACATGAATGATTTCAATAAAGAGCTTCTAGATGGTTTTCTTATTTCAGACATCCACCAATCTTCCCGTTGTTATCTCATGTTATATTTATATGCTTGTTTCTTTCAAAGTAACATGTGATTATTCTAACTTTTCTGCATACTAAAACCAAAAGACCATCATTCTACTCATCCTGGGAGAGATTGATATGCCTAAACACATGTTTGTTTTCCTCCTTTTGTTGCCAGAAACATTGCTAGTGTTGGAATAAATCACTTGACAATTTTGCATATGCTAGGTTTACCTATATGTAAGGCTTCCAGCATAATCCTTTCCAGCATCAAGGAATAGTTTTAAAGCTTTGGTTACCGCTTCAGTAGGATACCATAAATGAGCCTGTGGCATATCAGACTTTGTTTCCTGGGGCAAGAATCTTCTATTTCCAAGCGGTAAGAAATCAACCTTCTGGAGATTTGAAGGGTCCCAGTCAGGAAGCATTACAATAAAATCATGGTTATGGTCCTGTGACAAATTAAAGAGCAGTGTAAATTGAATGTCATGCCTTGATGAGACATGTCTCAACTACGTGTTCCTACTTCATGCAACTTAGACCCATGTTTGTCTCTGTGTGGTTATATATCTTGGCAAAAGCCTTTTTCTAACTTACTAGTTGCGCAATGTCCAAGACCAATTTCAAACATCCACAATTCATTTCTTGAAGAAAAAGAACCCAGCATATCTGCCTAGAACCCCACCCTCTTACTTGAACTTGTGATGAAAAAGTTTTGGGTTTGTCTTTTAAACTCCATAGAAAATCGAAGAATGTGTCGAGTGTGATAAATAAGAGTCTAAAAGGAACAAAAGAAAAGTTATCAACTAGCATGGTAGACCGATGCATTTTAAGGGGAGCAATATGTAAGACATACAGCAATTCCATCAGTGCAATTGTAAATGGTATGATAAAGAATCTCCCAAGCTGCCTCAACTTGATTATTTGCTTTACCATATCGTCTCCGGGAATAGCTCTTCAGCCAATTCTGCAAATGCATTTTAGGGTTCAACCCACCCACAAACTTTTCAGTGAAAACTACATCTGTAAATAAACACATGGTCCTCTTGAGCATTTTGCCAGTGTACAGGATAAAACATGAACTTTAATATTTAGAACTCTCGTAATTTGTGGGAAGATAAAGATCAAATCATATAAGCAAGTGTAATCAATCCTATTGCCATTCCATACTACCTAAACTCTGAGTTATTACTGAGCTTTAACACAAGAAGTTTATTTATTTAATTATGGGAGGGGGCTCGATTCATGTTCTTGGAGCTGGTTCATATGCCTGAACGAATTTTTAACTTTCCTATATATTGCAAATCTATTTCACATATTAGGATAAACAATTAGAAGAATATCAAACAGGAAACTACATATTTCATTGCATGTAGTTCAAGTAAATGAGCTTAAGAACAACATTACCAGAACTTGAACTTTATCATCACGGAATGCCATCTCTGACGTAAGTTCATAGACAACAGGGTTCTGCTCTATTCCTTCCATGCACATACCAACTCCTGCCTACAAAAACATTAGTAACGCAAGTAAACTACTTAGAATGTACATGATATTATAAAGATAATAACCAAATATTGTTTAACTCTAAATCTGAATATCTTTTGTTTAAATGGAATGTCATAAAACATAGGCTACAGGATACGTCCATCAAACAACATTGAATATAGAATTCCATATCTACATATCTTATTTAGGCTTCTTGCAAAAAAGAAAAAAGGACAAAATAATTCACAAAATATTGCTGAAACCAAAATCAATATGTCCACATAAAATACTAGGAATGCTGGCTTTACCATGGTTGAGTTTTCACTGACACGAGCATCAATAGGTCCTGAAGATATTGAATCCAAAATGCCATACATTTCGATGTTACCACCAAAATTATGTAACAAACACCTGAAACAGAGTAAGATTAAGGAAGCATAATTGTCATCGATAATGAACCACATAAAGCTTGAAAGAAAAGCATAAAAGATCTAACTTCAGTAGCAAATAGCAACATTAGCTACCAGAGACTTAATTACCAGATATAAGGAGTACCATAGAACTGAAATGAACTTTTCCATATTGGTTTGACATCAGCAAATAGATCAAGAACAATCATCTTCCCAAATGGAACAGAATGTAAAAGTGCCTACAAATTATGCTGCTAATTGTTATGATCCAGAAGTATAAAAGACAGATTTACACACAAAATTATAATTAAATGCTAAGACTTCGTTACATTAATAGATAAAGGATCACACTTTTACACTGACGCAGGAGTGGAACAATTACAGATTCAAAGGATAATGAACAATACTACAAAGAACACTCAGAAGATACTCTCTAAGACAGCTCTAACATAAACTGATTGCCAACCTTTCGAGAGGAATGGCATTCTCCACCCAACAAGGCCAAGCCACAATTTTTCTACAATCTTCCTTGCCTCTTGCTCGACTAAAAGGGAGATTTATAGAACTCAAAAAATACCTCACACAGTCTCCAACCTATAGACTTTGACCATAGCCAAGCTATAGCCACCCTATTTTATGTTTCTTTCTCCAAAATAACAAGTCAAAGTGAAGACCAGAAAAGTATGTTTCCCCCTATTTCATGTTTTTTCTAAGTTACCAAAAGTGGTCCTATCACTAATCAACAAAAGAATTCATGAAATGAAGAGGCATTCAGGTTGTGATATGATAAAATACAAGAGACTATGAATTCCATACTTCCATTTGAGGAGGCTTCCAAAAGGCTGAATCAGAGTAGAAAAGCCAACCCTGCAAATTTAATGCAACTTCTTAGCCACAAATCTCTTTGTATAATACAAATAGCACCTAAATATTAATTCAAAAAACAATAATGATCCCATTTCATCAGTTAATCCATACCAAGAATTTTAACAAAGAAAACTTGGTTCTTTTTGGTTGTAGGTTGTGTTTGATTAAAAAAATTGAAAATAGCTCGCAAAAAATAATTCGCTACTAAATCATCAGTGATGGGAACATCATGGATTGATTTTTATATTTATGAGAGGAATAGGTGAGATCCTGAGTTATTTGATGCATACTTGCATTAACCACACAGCATCCTTATCAGCTTTGGACATTGCTTCATAAACAGCAGCTCCAAGATCTGAGATATATGCCGGATTATTGGTTGGTGGAGAGTTCTCATTAAACGTATCACTGCAGCAAATGAATAGAATATTTATGTCAGGAGTCCTTTGTAAGAAAGCATGGGTCTCAGTTTTAAACAAGTGTCTACATTAATTCAATAAAGTTCATCTACAAGCGAATATGCTAATTTATGGCTATTTCATTTGTCACCATTAAACAAAAAACTTTAATTACAAAAGAAAAGGACTTTTAGAAAAAAGAAACTGTAGAAATGAGAATCTACCGGTTGTAGAAATGGAATTATGTAAGAAAAATGAAAAAGAAAGGATGGCAATCTGTAGAAAAGAGAATCTACCAGTTGTAGATGTCCGTTACATCCCCATATTCTGTAAAAAGTACCGCAAAAAGAAATGTCAAGCTAACAAATAGTGGATAGTAAAAGGAAAACAACATTTAAGTTGGACTAAATGAGTGCCCAAAGTGTTAACATTTTTAATTACCAAGACATGCACCAAATAAAGAAGAAAAGTAGTAGGACATCGGACACACCTTTGATTTGTTGCCTGATAAAGGCTTCACCAATTTTAACAAATAGAGGATCAGAGGGATCTAGAAGGTATGTACAACACCAGCGAGGGTCACCATCAACAGTGTTCCTTAAATATGAGACATGAAAAACTTGTGAACTTCAGATGATAAATTGATACACACACACACACACACACATATTTGACAAAATCTACTTATCTAGAATTATTTATCTAGTTCAAACAAAGTGATATGATGCATGCTGAATAACAGAAGCACCAATACATGAAATTCGCAAATAATAAACATTACCAGTCACCAAGTCTGGTTATTTTTGCAGATGGAAATATCTTCGTCAAAGCTGCTGGAACATTACCAGAGAATGATGGCAACACTAGAAAAGATGAGCCCAACATCATTTCTCAACCATTGAATTTAGAAAATATGATAGGGAAAATTGAGATTGTAAATTTTATTCCCCTGTTTAACTCTAGATGCACCCAGCAAAATACAAAATGTAGATAGGAATGTATGTAGAAGAAGATTGTCCAAAGTACATGGTGAAATTTAAACAGGAAAATGCACATGGGTAACTGTTGGTTCTCTTATCAACCATCCAGTTTGAAAATCAATTTCCTCAATTTTCCATAATTAGTTAAAAGTAGAGACAAAGGTAGCAAGGTATGACTAGTTTCACATTGAGTAGCATGAGCTACAATATAAAATGCTTAAGTGGGTTGGTTCTCTCACCCCAATAGCAAGCTTTTCAGGAAGGGTTACCCATCCTACTTGGATACGTATCAGTTACCCACTTGCATTTTACTCATCACAATGAGCAAATCTTAGGTACATGTATTAGGCTACTGCATGTGGGTCAAATGACATGGGTTGATTCTTACATTTCAATAGCTAGCTTTTGAGGAATGATTCTCCATTTGACTAGGGTACCAATCAATCACCATTTGCTATTTATTCAACGCAATATCGAGGAGTCATATTCTAGATATATGTATTGCTTAAACAACATAAAATGGAGAAATATTTTTATGTAAATGCAGCTATACCTGGAGTCATGCCCAAATCCAGCATTCGAGAGATTATCTGTTTCTGTAAGGTCAATTGGTGATCTAGCCAATTTTGTGATAAAGGCCCACCCCATCTATAATATGATAATAGCATGTAAAATCAAAACATGTGCTAAATATAACAATTATTATTTATTCTATATGCTCATAGAAAGAATTGGGTGCTATACAGGACAAAGCTTATATGATATAAACCAAAACATGTGTTAACCATTCACTTTTTTCCTGTGAACATTATAATTTTTTGAAAACTGTAGGCCATTATCTTACTTGTTATACAAGAATAGTTTCCACTTTTATGTAATGAGCAAGATATGCTTGATTACTCATTCACTAGATCTTGTTGTGGGCTGTATATACTATATCCAAAATAAAGAACGGTGGACAAAATTTTCATAACCTTCACCTACCCATGTAAATTTCCCATGCGAGCCCAAGCAAGGAAAGCAGGTCCACCAAAAAAGTTATTCAAATCTTCAGAACTGACATTAAAATCCTACATTAGAAAATGGCAATCAAATTGCAGCCAGCAGAGAAAACATATATCTGTATATACGTAATTTATAGGTACAAATGACATTAAGTAGAATAAAATCTCAGGAGATTCAGAACAAAGGACAATTCTGCAGTAATTATTTTAAAAAAGGATTAATTGGAAATTAGATTAACTAATCAATTCTTGACAGGGATAGCCAAACTAGCAGTTCACTGATCTCTTACTCTCTTTTGTAAAATATGAAAGGAAGAACAGGTCAACCCTTCTAATTCCCAAAAAAATTAACATGTATAAAGAGTATATTAGGTCAAGGCTTTGACAATACTAATTACTATCACATGCGCATTCATTTCAGACACCAATAGGCTTACCTATATCCGTGTTGCATAGACTATGGCTTTTTCAGATGCTCAAAGATGTAACATAAAGTAATGCTTTTGAGAACATGAAAACAGACCAGCAGACACCCTTAGTGAAAGCATGCACCATACATAGCATATATAGTCAATAAGAACTTTACTTTACAGCTTTGAAGATCCAATAATCAATAAAGAGTAACATGCTGAAATAAACTTTAAGCACAGTTTTTTAGTAAAAAACCTGGATGTTGAGATAGCTATCTGCAATTTAGTGTCTCTGGTTTATTTGGACCAACTTCAACAAAGTTAATGTCTTAAACTAAAAATATTTTCTCTCATAATAAATTTTATCCATATATACATAAACATGCAGATAGTGTTTCACCTTAAAAGTTTTTTGCCAGATTGCTTCCTGCCCAGTAAATGCTAAGGGTAGGTTTACTCCTTGAAGTGCCATCCAGTCTATCTCTTTCTCCCACCTCTCCCAGTCCCACCAAACATAGGAATCTGTAAAGAACTAAAAAGTGTGATATTTTTGAACATTTTATAGTAGAAGGAACTCTTTTTTATAATTATCTTCCTCTCCATTTTGCTAAATCTTGATAGGTTTATGTATTTATTTTTTATAAAAGAAAGTCTAGGGTCATAATTTGGTGATTCTGTAGCTTCACACCTGCTGTGAGGATAGAGATAAAAAATGTACTGAACTATCGTATTGCTATATCATATAGGCAACTTTTTTCTCTTAATATTTTCGTATTGTAAAAGGTTATCATTAATAGCCAAAAGAGTAAAACCAGGAAAGGGAACAATTTTTTCTCATGAAATAGAAACAAAGCCTTACAACTCACAGCTAGATGTCACAACATTCTGGTAATAGTTCCATGGAACTGGACGTTTAATCATCAGACCCTCATCTTTCAAAGGTGGCAGTGACCCAGGCTTAGGGATTGATGCTGTCTGAATGCCACCAGTCTTGTCCCATGAAACATGAGCACCACACCAATATTTTAGATACCAATGAAGGCCAGATGCAATTTCAACTGCTGTGGTTCCTCTAATCCTATAAATTAAGAAGTGAACATACAAATGTCATATGGGCATTAAAGTGGAAAGAATTTTCGTTTTCGTTTTGGTGTCAAAATTTTAATTTCAGTTTTGTTTTTTTAACGTAATACAATAGAATCTTATCAAAGAACGTGGCAACATGGCATATTTTCCTGTTAAGAATCAATTCTAAACACATGAACAGAAAGAAAAAGAACAAGAAATATTAAACATAGTCTTGAGTGAGAATTAGATCTAACATACGTAATCTCAGGTCCATTCTGGCTAGACTGGTCGTGATTGTTTATCAGAAAACAACTCTCTCCCCCACAATCATCCTGAATATTTGAGAGAGCATGTTTTATGTTCTGTCAAGAAAATACTGCATGCAAAGTATAGTTTGGTAACGAATGATAATATAAATCAGTATTGGTAGGAATAGTCTATGCACATTCCAATAAATTCAGCATGTGCAATAACTATCACAGAACACCCCACACTGATCATCGCATTAAACTAAATGCGAAAAAGATTGGAGTCACACCTTAACATTAAAATGAAAACATAAACAACCAAGAAAAAAGGAAATTAAATTCCGGTTCCTGCTTTTTTACATTTCTATCAGCGACCGAAACAAAGCACAGTGGCGAACCAAAACAAGTTGGAAATAAGACATTAAACGGTTAACCTGGACAAAGATTCACTAAGTTAAAAAGAAAATGAGAGCAAAAACCTTAGAGACTATTTTGAACTCAAAACTGGATAAATGAGAAGGAAGCAATCTTCTCAAAAGATCCCTAGCTGCGGCTTCTTGTACTGATGCAGATACTCGTTTGGAGTCCAATCGCTGGAGCACAGCTTCTATAACTTCATGCTTAGAGAAAGCCACGCGTAGAAGCGTTGGTACCAAAATCAGAAACAGAAACACAAGCTTGAACATATTTCCACTGTGGATCGAATTCTGCATTACCGAACACAAGAACATGAATGATCATCCGTCACTCTTGTTTGACTTCGAACTTCATATCTGGTCTCTCATCCTTCTTCAGGATTGTATCATTAATTCATTGAATTAATTAATTAAATCCTCTTCTTATGTAGTATCGATCATTCGGTTCCCCGCCCGCCAATTCGCGGACAACTGTGGTCGTTTCGACACTAGAACACATCTAAAACGGCACTCTGATTTCGAACCTCTAATACACGACAGGATTAAAACCGGAAAATTGCCGTTTGGTTTGTCCTTGTTAGGGCTGCACACTAGACAAGCTGGACCGGACCAGAAGCCAACCTGAAGTCTGGTCTATTTTTTGGTCAGATTAGGCTAGGCAGTCCATGGTCTGATCCACCAGTCCAGTGGACCAATACTTGAGCTGGATTGGACTTTGGTCCACTGAACTGGTGGACCGGTCCAGCAAGTCCATGACCTCAATTTTCCTTTTTTTTTTCATTTTCCTCAATGGTAAGTATAAAAATACATTTAATCATATTAAAAATCATCATATTAATTTTTTTTTAATTTTGCTACCATAGAGGGTCAATATTTCACCTGTTATGTTACTATTCCTGCCTCTATAATTCCCTCGCTTGCATGTATACCTCCACTTATACTAGATTATTGTATTATATCTTCGATCCACAAACATAACATATAAGAATACGATACTTATGGTATAGTTCAATTTAAAAGTAAATGATCATTAAGTTAATTTCAATTAAAAATAGGAATTTAGAACATATAATAATAAAATTCAAGAATGGTGAAATGAAGCAAAAGTATAAAAAAAAACTAGGAATACGTTTCACCAAAAACTAGAATATAATAATTAAAATGGTTTCATTTAGTCAAATAAAAACAATCTTATGAGAAACTCAGAATGGTTTGATCCTATGGTCACTAGCTTATAGAGATAAATTTATATATATATATAATCGGACTGGACCGGATCGGACCAAGTGGTCTGATCCCTTGGTCTTGAACCCAGTCCAACCCGACCACTTGGTCTGGTCTACTTGGTCCAGTTGGTCCTTCGAGCTGCTTTTTAACTGGACTAATCTAGACCAGACCAGTTCGGGCTGGACCGGGTTGGACTGGACTGGTAGACTTTTGCACACGCCTAGTCCTTGTGGGTGTCTACCTTGTTTATAATTACAAATTATAAATTCCTATTTTTTCTATATGAAACAAAAGAATATCAATTATAATATTAAAATATGTAATAAAAAAATTGTACAAACCGTAACTTTGGCACTAAGATGACTGATATTTGTTTATAGAAGTCACTATTATAATTCCAATAGAAGTATCATTTTATTGAACATAATCACATTTAAAATATGTTGGATATTAAATGTTGACATTTCTTTTAACAAGAATTCAAACCTTGTTTTCCCATGTGAAAGATAAACCCATTATATTAGATTCAACCCATAAAAGAAGTATGTTTTTTTATTTTTTTTGCCAAAAAATAAGTATGTTATAAAGATGAGTGCATTGCCAATGAATTCAATGTTCCAAGTATCTTAGATTTTTTGTTTTTCAGGGAGCTTGACTACCAATAATTGTCTTCATTACAGCCTAACCAGGGTAAAAATCAATCCAAGACCTCTCGGAGGATAGAGCTCAATCCAAAACAAACCACATTCTATTGATGGCCTTCTTCAGTATGGAATCATTAAGCATTTAAACTCAAACAGAGTCTTCACAATTCTACAGGGTAGAATAAAGTAGTACCCAATATAAACCATAAAACAAACAGGTAATGAAAAGCATATAAGGTAGCCCTGACAGACCATATATCTTTATTTTTGTAACCTTGGTCCTTGTCTCTAATTTCATAAATTCGCAGTTCTTCAGTGTTTCAATGATCTTTGAGTCATTCTCCCTAAAATCCCATTCAACCATAAAACAAATGACAGGTAATGAAAAGCATATAAGGTAGCTTTTTGGGATCTCTCTTTCTCTGATTGATTGCCTCATTGCAACATTGTTCTCTTTCTCCGATAGTGCCATCTGTCCCTCCTTGTTACTCTCAAAAGTTGTGGATGTATCAAACTGCTTCCTAACTAGTTCAAAACTCACAAGTGAATGAAATCCAGTATGTTTTCAAATCTCTATAATTTGAGAGCAAATATACAG
>QFDD01007735.1:0-10191 GCA_006871305.1 Vachellia collinsii | reverse complement strand
TTAAAATTTTCTCAAATACTTTTAAATGTTTAAAAATAAAAAAAAAATAAACTTCCTATAAATTATATGTAATTAATCAAACATATAATGTAGTATACAATTTATCTTCTTACCATAAGTTGCAGTTCAGTTGTGATTTCTTTAGACACACACAATATCCCAACAAAAAAATTATTTTTAAATTTTCTTGTTGAAGATTTAATAAGAGAGAAAGGGGATATTGAATCAATGTTGAAGTTATTTTTCAATTTCAAATTTATTCACTTTCCTTTTAAAATTTAAAAAAGAGACAATTTGTAAATGCGTTGTCTTTCGTTTGTCATGCCCATCTTTTTACCTAAATATTATTAAATAAATATAAAAAAACAAAAAAAATTTAATAATTTTTTCAAATAATTATTTAAAAAAATTATTAAAAATTATTTATTTTTCGTTTTTTAATATTTTTTATTAAAAAATTGTTAAAAATTCCACAGAAAATTTTTTAAAAAAAATAAAAAATTCAAACTCGCCCACTATGTGGGGGAGTTTAGTTGAAATCTGATCTCACCTTCCCCCTGTGCGAGTTTAAATGCAGCATTTGGGTAAATAATCCGCACATTGTAGCATTTCGGTAATTTTTTTACTGTTTAACGCGTACGAAGAAAAAAACCTGCATATACGCGAAACACAAGTTAGCTAATAACACACTGATAAAAAAATTGAAAAAATTGGGAATAAATACTTATTAAAGAATTAATTGATCAAAAAACCTGGTCAAAGAGTGATATATAAGATATATAATATTTAAAGGAAAAGAAAAAAAGTACACTTAAAACAACGTGGAAACCTAATTATATATGTAGAAAATTTAGTTGTATATTTTTCCACTTTATTATTTGCATATTTATAGAAGCTTACTTGCATATTTGAAAAAAAAACAGTTTCATATTTGCCATTTTGTATATTTGTGAAAGCTCATTTACATGTTTTGAAATCCTAGTTGCATGTGTAGGAAGCTCATTTACTATTTTTCCATTTTACTATTTGCACTTTGCAAAATGGCAAATATGCGACTAAATTTCTACGATATGTAAGTGAGCTTCAACAAATATGCAAAATGACAAATATACAACTACATTTTTCAAATATGCAAGTAAGCTTCCACAAAAGTGTAATAATAAAATGAAAAAATATATAACTAAGCTTCTTATAAATGTAATTGGATTTTCAAGATATGCAAAAGAGTTTGCATCATATATAAGTGAGTTTACACAAAGATGCATACAAATATACAACTGAGTTTTTTAGATATGTAAGTAAATTTCTAAAAAAGTGGAAACGTGGAAAATGGAAAAATATGGATATGTAATTGAGCTAACTATCTTAAGGTAGTTTTATCTTTTTCTTAAAAACTTGTATATTTGTCTCTTTTTAATGAAGTTCTTACTACCAATCAATACCTAAATTTATCCCAATTTTCCCTAACATAGATCGTAAAGTAAGTAGGGTTTCCGGTTTTCTTAGTCGACGAACAAGCATTCCACACTTCAAGCTCACCGTTAGACGCCGTCCGCCGTTGTCAGCCCTGCGTGGTTGTTCCCGGGCAAGTATTGAAGAAGTTTCGAATCGTAGGGATTGTTCTACTCCCTAAATCGGGTGAGAATGATAAGTTCAATCCGGTTTCGAATCTTGGTTTGAATTTATTCCCCACTTCATCTGTTCCCTGCGTTGTTGTCAACCCTGTGTTGGACGCCGGCGCATCGTTTCTTGCTTTGTTTTAAATTTTTCATTTTAATTTGGCTTTGAATCTGGTCGCTTAATCGTTTGAATACTGACGCTTTTGAATAAAGATCGTGTTTACGTTTTCTTTAAGGAAAAAAAAAATTATTGCTAGTTTTACCTTCAATGGGGTGTAATTGGCCATTTTACTCCCGCTCCCTTCATTTTGATTACTAGTTATTTACATGCTTTGGATTGTTTTGTTGTTCAATGTTATATTTATTGTGTATTGGCATTCTGTCTACCAATCTCTTTATATTATCTTCTACTTAGAAAATTGTCAAGGTATCTGTTATGCATGATCTGGTAAATGACTTGGCTCGCGTTGTGACCAACAATTTAGAAGCTTGAGTTTGGATTGTCATTATTCAGTGGCTTGGAGGAGCTGTCTGAATCAGTTGGCTTACTAAGGCATCTTCATCAAAGTATCTGGAACAAAAAATTAAAAGGGCATTATAACAACTATTCATATTTCAAAGATTCATTGGGGGTTATATAGGTCCGCAAATGCTTCCCAATTCACTGATCGCCTTCTGTTGTGCTTATGTTGCAGTTGCAGCAACCATGGCAGATGAAACACATGATGATAAGAAGGAGGAGGTTCCCGAAGTAAGTATTCTTCTTTCCCTCCTTAGGTACTCATGATTTTACGGCGTTGTTCTGCTTTGTGTTTCGCTTGATTAGCTATACAAGGATTTTTTGTTATGGTCTGTAAGTTGCTATTTCTCATTTTTTTACTCCCCGGCAACCCCACTCGTCTGTCACCGCAATTAACTGGTACTTCAGTTTGTTCAAAAAGCACTCCCTTCTCAGGTTTTAATTGTTGAATGACAGGTTGCCCCATTTGATCCTACTAAGAAGAAGAAGAAGAAGAAAATTACAATTATAGATCCTGCTGACGATTCAGTGGACAGCCTGGCTGAGAAGACAGAAAACTTGTCTGGTATCTAATTTAAACCAAAAGGCATTTTCGTTATTGTTGCTGATGTTATCATTTGAGATATCTATAATTGTGCATATAAATGGTTCATTCTCATTTTTGCAGTTTCAGATGGGGTTGAGACTACATTTACTGGTTTAAAAAAGAAGAAGAAGAAGCCAGTAAGTCATTCAGTATCTATAATTGAACGATTTTTGCACACTATATCTGCAGAAACCATTGGGACATATAATTATATGGGGGCAATATGATGGTTGTTTTTTAATTGCAGGTTGAACCCAGTAACTTTACTGATGAGGTTGGAGATGCGGCTGAAGATTTGGATGGTAAGCATTGTCTTATTTATTGCTGTGCATTAAACTGAACTCAATGACTGTATGTGCGTTATACTCTTGATGTCGAGTGAAGTTAGCTGAGTGAGTGATGAGCATCTAATAAATTTTCTTGGATTAGATCACTCTGGAGCAGATGAAGGAGAAGGCGATGCCTTGGCCCCTCATTATCCTTGGGAAGGTAGTGACCGTGATTATCTTTATGAGGAGGTATGTTCTATTTTACATTCCTTCTGCAATTACCCACCTCACCTGTCTCTGTCATGGATAAATGTTTTCTAATTGCTTTGTTACTTAGCCCCATTAAAAATCTAAGCTTTTATACCTTAATGACTTATATACTTTTGCAAGTCTGTGTTACTGTTTAAGGCCCTGAACGGACTTATATTTTAAAATGCATACCATCCGTTATGCCTGAATTGGAAGTGTTCTGAATGTCTTTGTTTTATTTTCATTTCACAACTTTTCCACAGTTAATATAGTTTGGCTTGCAGGTTTTGTGCAGTTATCTTGAATTTATCAAAAGGATTTTATTAGACACCAATTTAATCATAAGATAACGTTGATTAAGTTTAGATGATTCATTTGTATCAGGTTTAGAGCAAATGTTTTATTTCTTTACTCTTTAGTGTTGCATATCAGTTGTTGGAGGAAGCTTGTTAGCACTGGTGCTAGTTGTCATTATAATAATAGATATTAGACTCGGATTTTGATGTTCTTTTCTGTGATGTTTTTCTCTGCAGCTTATAGGAAGGGTCTTTAACATTCTACGTGAGAATAATCCAGAACTGGCTGGGGACCGTCGGAGAACTGTCATGAGGCCTCCTCAAGTTCTCCGTGAGGGCACAAAGAAAACTGTTTTTGTGAATTTTATGGATTTATGCAAAACGTATGTTAATCATTTATCTGTCATTCTCTTTAATACAAGATAAAACAATTTTAGAGTTTGAAAAATAATGATATCCCTTATGATGCTTTTCTTTTTACCAGACTGGACCTAAAGTAATTTGGCCTATATTGCCACTTTTTTATCCCTTTTTCTTCTTTTTCAATTTAAGAAGCTGGTACCAGTTCTGTGGGTCGAGCTTTAGGAGTATCAGCGGCCTACTTTTTTGTTCAAACGGGGAAGTTATATGTACAGGTAGCTAGCAAAGGGAAAGAGATGGGAGAGGAAATTGAGGGAACTGGGAGAAGAGAACGCCAGAGAGAATAGAGAACAAAGAGCAGGAAGGAAAGGAAACTCAACTCATTATCCAAGCCTAATTACAATTAGCTGGGCTGTCTATATATAACCACTGTCGTTAACATCCCTAATGGCTAAGAAATCCTAAATCCCAACCACCGCAACTAACCTACCTCTGCCTGTTAGGTGTATGTGCAATTCCCTTCATATATATCGAGCCAAGAATTTGACATTGCTATGAAAATTGATTTTTCCATTTCACTTGTTTGTTGTTAGGATGCATCGACAGCCTGACCATGTCATGGCATTTTTGCTTGCCGAACTGGGTACAAGTGGCTCGCTAGATGGACAACAGAGATTGGTTGTGAAGGGAAGATTTGCACCGAAGAACTTTGAAGGAATTTTGCGGCGATATATCAGTATGTGTATATTTTCACTGCTTGGTATTCAATAGAGTCTGCTGTATATGGTAAATGTAAACTCCATGCATATCTGCAACCTTGTGTGATTGTTAGAATGTTGCAGAAATGAGCATAGAAATCCTCTTACTGGTTAAATGTTTCTTTTTTTTTTTTTGTGAAAATATGAAGTTTGAGATTGAAATCTGGAGCCTGTGCTTGCATTTCTGTTTGATGTCTTCTTTATGGCATATAATGATGGGGCAGCCCCTTGTTTCTTCTACATCTTTGTTTATTGTGTTGACGTCCATCTCTGATCATTTCGAGATTAAAGCTGATTGATATTTTTCTCCCAGATGAATACGTCATTTGCATTGGATGCAAGAGTCCAGACACAATACTTTCAAAGGAGAACCGTCTTTTCTTTCTTCGATGTGAGAAGGTGAATCTTCTTGCGCCTGCCCTCTCCTCCCCTTCATATTTTACTGCGAAAATTACTTGTCCTGGATAATTTTCAAGCTTACATTTTCTTACGCTCCCTCCTTGGATACCTCAAATCTAATACTTGTTGATTTACTGCAGTGTGGATGTGGGAGATCAGTTGCTCCCATTAAGGCTGGTTTTGTTGCTCGTGTTGGCCGTAGGAACGCGGGGGCGTGATTCAATCGTGTGCTTGCCATATTCATATAAAGACGGGTTGAATGAATCTTGAGTTGAAAAATGAGTTACCTTTCTTTCTTTCTTTCTTTTTTTTTAAGTTTTGAGCGTTATAGTGTAGTAAATGAATCTTTTTTCTCGTTTTTGTCGTCCCTATTTTTCAATAATATGGAAGGGTGTAGTTCTAAATTCGGGAAGAGTAAATTTTTTCAAACATATGGAACCTTGCTGGATTACTTCATGGAAGTGTTGACCCTAGAAGTAATATCGGTTTGTCGTTCAAATTCTACAATACGTAACACAGCCCATTCCTTTTAGCACTCAAGGCTTAACCTCCTGTTGTGTTCGTTATCCAAATTAAAAAAAAATATATTGTTCAGTCCATCTCAAGGTGAATTAAAAACAAAGGAAAATCTATTCATTTCGAAGAACGAAATAGCTATTGATTTGCAAACTTTTCCAATTGGTATTTGTTATACCTGATTATGGTTTTCTGGGATGGCCTTCTATTAGCTTGTTTAGTATTGGATTTTGAAAAGTAATTGTACGCAATTCGGGATAAATACGAGAGAGAAGTTTTATTTTAATTTATATGAAAGTGATTTTAAAAGTAGTTAACAAAAAAAGGCCGAAAGTTACAGCAATAACAAGAACAAAAAGGACACCCTCATCTATATTCCTCAGGGATCCGGTAGCTGGGAATGACTATTTTGTCCGCAAACATTTTGCCAATCTTGGTCATGACAGGCCAATGCAACGTCAAGTTAAATTCTTTACCGCGAAAATTGTTTCCCTGGCCAGAAAGATGAGGAAAAGTTAATTCTTGGGCGCTGAAGCAGATCATGCATTGGAGAACAACAGCCTTGAAGAAATGTGTACCTAATCAATAAGTCGGTACTTGATTGAAGAGTGAATCGAAAACTTTGCACGCTCTTTACAAGGATATCTACAAGTTGGCGTATCAAGCGCTAAACCAACATATTTATGACATCATGTGGCAAAACTTGAGATTAAACCAACTGGAGGGGGACAGAGTGAGGAGGGCGAGAGAGAGATACTATAAAATGCAAAAGCGTGGCTAAGAATTAGAATACCTATATGTTGAAATACCAGATGCAGCCAAACTGGTCAGAATCTCACCTTATTCAAGGAATTCTTTAAGGCCTCATATTTAGCAGCAGGAAAAACAAACACTTGCAAGTATTAAGAAGAGGCAGAACTAAGTCCCTAGATAGCTCTGAGCTTCTGCTTTCGAAATTATAAATTTGATAAAAATCAGGGCATTTATATTATTTGCTAGTATCGAATCAAACAAACCGATGCTTTTCACATCACTGGTGATTTTGTGGGGAATAAAGTGCCACAAAATCATTTTATGAGTAGGGGGAGAAAGTAACAGAACAGAACAGAAAGTGAAACATAACAACAGCAAACCAGCCACCTTAAATACTAGGTCCCAGCCCACTAAATGGAAATCAAATACCTTGGGCATCAAGAATTTAGAGGTGAAGAAGAGGAAATAAGGGGGAGCAGTACAATGTAAAATTAAGACATGCATCACATCTCACTCCAATGTAAATTTTCACTCTTCTCCCTCTAGTGCTCCCATTATCAATAAGCAAATGAAAATACAAATACAAAAGAATATTAGCAGTTACAATGATTAATACAAATTTACATCAATGATCTGTTTTGTGTTCCATGTAAAAAGAGATTGCAAGTCTGCTGATACGTTCAGTGTCAGGCTGACCTGAAAAAATGAAAAGGCTTTTTCAGTTCAGGTTCAACTAATAAGATGATGATTGAATATAGGAAGGCAAGGCATCACATTGAGGTGGTGTATAACACATTTATATATGACGTAGATGATGCACAAGACAGAATCCAGATAGTATGAATTTAACAATAGATGCATTTAAAAAGCTTGCGATCCCTTTTCATGTTTAGTCATGTACAATAAGTTGACATAACTCATTTAGTTTACACTAGAGACCTTCAAGATACAGTGGGAACCATTGGTAAAACATCGATTAACAATTAAAAAAAAAATTGACATTGAGTTGACACCTGACAGTAAAAAGCCAAGACAAAAAATAAATAAATTACCTCGTTGTTCCCGTTGGGCTGCTTTTGGAACCAGTTGATGTTCAGCACCTACATCCACAACCCGCACTTAATAGCATAGACAAATCAAATCATACAGGATTAAACATCGAAGAACATATAGTATAGTGAACCACAGATTCGGGAAGGGGAACTTAAAGGAAAAGAGGGAGAGTGACCTGGACTTTAGCAGACGGAGAAGGAGAATTAAGGCTGTCAGGTAGAGAGGCCATGGGGCACATGAAAACGAGAATAGCTAAGGCGAAGGTTAGCAGAGCGTTATGTCATGGGGATATCCATGGAAGTCCCACATCGAATAAGCAATGGGAACGATCCTAACATATAAGCGTGGGCGCTGCACACCTCACTAGGTGTATCTTTTGGAGAGAGGATAATGGTCTCGTGATAAAATAGTATCAGAGCCTACTCGTTCCCAACTCCGATGTCCCACCAAACCCCCCCTTAGGTGGGGTAGACAAGGGGCCCCACCTGTGACGAAGATGTCACAGGATTGGGTAGGGGAGGATGTCCTAACATGTAAGCGTAGGCGCTGCACACCCTACTAGGTGCATCTTTTAGGGAGAAAGAAATGGCGCCGTAACAGTTAGCTGTGTAATCGAAACAATGCTTTTTTACAACCCCCTACCCAAAAAAAAAATGAATTTTTGGGGGGTTTTCTGTGAATGCTCTTGCACTTCTTTCCTCAGGGATAAGGGAGCATATTTCCTTTCAGGTTCAAAATCCATCTTGAATTGAAAATTTGTTAACTTATTTAGCAACTCGTTCTTTTAAAATACATTTTGAACAAAAATTTTCTTCTTAATATAATGCATTTTGTCAAAATCCATTCTGAATCCAGCTTTTATCTAAATATAAATATATTATGCTAAAATGCATTCTGCAAAAAAGTCATTTTCCAAAATACATTTTGATCAATAGTAATTCTCTCAATGATTTTCCAAATGGGCATAACATCACTTTACTCCCTTTCTTCTTCTCACAAGCATATCTTCATTCTTGGATCAAACAACAATAGATGATCCATATAATGTTTTTAAAAAAAGGTTAAAGTATACATTTAATCCTTTAAATTTATATTAAATTTTAATTTAGTCATTTAAATTTAAAAAGTTTACTTTTAATCCTTTATTTTTAAATGCGTTAGTTTTATTTAACTGAAAATGATGATTTAGCAAATTGAACTATTGATTATGCTATTAAACGCTGACAAAAATAGTTAAATTGTAAAATACAAAAATAAGTATATTAAATAATCAATATTTAAATATATTTTTAACATCATTTAATTGCAGAATGGTGATTTAATTCACATTTTTTGATAAGAAAAACTAACATTCAAATGATTAAAACTACATTTTTTTTAATACTTAAGGGATTATAATAATTTATAAGTTAAAATTTTATTATTTTGTATATACTACATTTATAATTCATTTAAATCATATTTTGATAGATTATATTAATTTATATTTATAATAATAGTTTTATAAAATATAAAATTTGAACTATCCATATTTTTTATTCAAGAGTAAAGATTTGATTGAGGGAACCTTTATTTTAGCTTTTGGAGAATAGTTTCTGTCTTGGTTTGCATAAAAGTTATTTTAGAAAATAGCTTTTCAAAAAGCCGAAAATAATAACTTTTTGGAAAATCATAGTTTTCACCCTTAAACCATGGTTTTGAAGGTTAATAGCTATTCTGAGGAATTTGAGAATGTTTGTATGACTCACACAAAACCATAATTTTCAGAATTAAAAATTATTTTACATTTTTAAAATATGTTTGTTTATCCTTTTTTGAAAACATGGTTTTGAGGCTAAACTATAATTTAAAAAAGCACCAAAAATTCTATGAACAAGAGAAAAAAGATATTTAGCAAAGAAGCCGACCCGGTAATCACTAATCAGAGACTATGAGCATGTTTGGATTAGTTTCTGAAGAATAATTTCTGTCTCGGTTTGCTTAAAATTTATTTTTAGAAAATATATTTTAGAGAATAGCTTCTAAAAAAACTAGAAAAAATAGCTTTTGGAAAACTATGATTTCCACCCCAAACTATGGTTTTAAGGGTTAAAAGTTATTCTGAAGAATCAGAGTATGTTTGTCTACCACTTTTAAAACCATAATTTTAAGTCTAGAAACTATTTTACATTTTTAAGGTATATTTATCAACAATTTTTCAAAATTATTGTTTTTCTTCAAAATCATGATACTGTAAGTTTACCAAACATATGAATATTACATTCGGCATTTCGCGCCGCCGTTGGATCTTATACCAAATTGGTGGGCCACAAAAGTAGCCTTTTTTATTTTTTACGGCCATATCTAATAGCTGTATGATAATTTATTTATTAATTATTTTCATTGGGTGATTTTTCTGGTTTCTTTTTCTTTATTTACCGTTACATACATTTGTCGGATTTTGATGTGCCTGTCTCCTGATTGTATCTCTAATTGATATCAATCAAATTAACGATGGCTAAAAATCAAATTAAAACCTCCGCTATACCCATTATAGAATCGGATAAATGGTGAGCATGGTATAGAAACGTATTAATTCTTTTTTTAAAATTAAGTATTCATGTATAACTCATCTATATTTTGGATTATCTGTAAAATAAACTTCGTGAAGTTTGAAACTTCACAATTGATCACCCATAACTTTTTAAGTGTATAAATTTGGGGGGAGCTTATGCATACGAATATAAAAGTGTAAACAGGTCATTTAATTTACACGTAATAGATTAGATGGATGAGAGTTTTATTTAATCTAATCTAATATATACCTCACCCCA
>QFDD01007734.1:0-13433 GCA_006871305.1 Vachellia collinsii | reverse complement strand
ATCTTGAATGGAGCATATATAGGCAGAGCACATCAAACACGACACTGCTGGTGGGGGAGTATAATGAATGGCCTGCCGATGCTCTCTTGGCCGTTATATGCATAGCAGATCTTGACGGAGATCGAGAGATCTGGCAGGCAAAATGAATTTTCCCATCGGCTATCAAACGTAAGAAGGTTATTGATAACCCTGGAGAGATTGGAATGAAGATTTGAAACAAAGAAGGCGCTTGCAGATATTGAGGGCATCGTCGCCGGAAGCAAGCACGAGTTCCATACGAGAGTCCTCCAAGATTGCTTTGTTGAAAGCGATTGCTTGCTTTCTCTATTATTTTTCCTGCTCTGGGACTTCCTCTTCCGCATCGTTACACTTCAGCCCAAAAGCGTATCATCGTACTCGATTATGCCTCCGATCCTCACCAATTTCATCAGCCTCTCATGGCAGTTCTAGTTGTTGTTCTTGTCTGCATCCACGAAAGCAAAGTCAAAGCTTCCTTAGTTTGCAAGTTGCAACAATCATCGCATCCAGATTAGTTTCTCTCTCACAAATGAGTAAATTTTTAAAAAACCATGTGAGATAGAGAAGAGCGTGTGCTTACATCTTCTAAGAGTTCATCTGGAATTGACAGAGCTTGGGATTCTACGAAGTCAATCTTGTGTTCCACACCAATGGCCAAAGAAGCCAATGACAGAGAGCGAGGGATAAGGAATGCAAAATTATTATTTTTTTTTAAAGTAACTTTTTAAACAGTGTAACCTTTTAGACCGCATCAAGATGCGATTTAAAAAGTCATTTGGTTTAAAAAACATTTTTTCTACCGGTGTCGATATAGTTCACAAGATCAAGTGAAAGCCTTGATCTTCCTTGATTTCATATTGACCAGTCAAAACGAAATATGTGAATAAATATTTTTTCTTGAATTATTTGTACAGTTTTCAAACTGGCTTATAACCAATTACAAAACCTGATCTCATGAGCATTGTTAAAGCACAATAGGCAAACCCACAGTCCATAATTGGGAGGATTATATGTCCAAGCCAGTGTCCTGGATGCTATCGATTCTCCTTGGACGGACAACATGTTGGAAAAATAATATAATAAAAAATTTATTTTAGAAATCCTGAATAAATTTTTCTTATCGTGAAAATTATTTTTTGTTTGAGGCTTACATGGAAAAGCTTGTTTTTCAACAACCGAAAACTTTGAACCCTACGTGCCCGGATTTTGACCGTTGCCAACGGTAGAACGCGCAGGACGAAACGTTCCATGCCTTCTCGCTTCGTGACCGACGGCCTCTCCGGACATGTCCATGCCTTCGGTGTCCGGTCAGTGTCTATATATACGAGGGGCCCTGGTGGAACAGATATACGCAGACAATCCTTCTGCTATTCTCTCTCTCTCTCGCTCTCTCAGTTTATCCTGGGCTTATCGTTTTCCGCCAGTTCTTGCTTCCCTGCCGTCCCGCAGGAAGGATTCGTTTTATCCTGGGGAGTGCCGCTGCCTAGATCCAGAGGGGTTGCGGAATATCTCTCAAGGACAGTGTCCTTGTGCACGACTCGAATCAATCACAGTGCCGCTTACGCTCTCCCTGTTCGTCAAATAGACCAACACAACAATCCCCCATGACGATTGGTAAGATTCCAAAACCTATCAAGAATACTAGTGCATAATCCAATTTTTATTTCATTTTATTTATTTTCGACTTTTGCTAGTTCACTTTACATTTCATACTTTTTAAGGATAAGGGGGAAAAAAACAAGAAGAGTCATACACCATATTATCATCAATATAAATCTCAATTAACTTTTATTTAAGAATTGAGAAAGTCGAATACAGTACTTTAAATTGTATGTATTGTGAAATACCTATGTGTATGATTATATTATATATTAATCAATAAATCATATAAATTACAAATTAGTTTTAAAAAATAATAATTATATCAATTTATTTAACTTCTTTGATCTATTGAAAAGTGTTAACCGAGATTTTCATTAAACACATGCAGAAAAGAACAGAAGTGGTCCATAAGGGATGTGCGTGGTGCCACCGTAGGGAGGAGATTGGGCAGAAAAAGAGGATAGTGTTTTAATTAATAGGAATAAAAAGAGTGGATGTGAGAGAATGAAGGAACAAAGATGATATGTGTGGCGGAAAACCAACTTGGGAGAGAGTGACAGGCCTTCTTCTCACATCACATGTCGCCACCCCTTCATCCATGAAACCCATCTTTCCCACCTCTTTCCTCATCGTACAAATTTAAAAGTTTATTTCAATTTACGACAATCTCATTCTTCAACCTATAGCTAACCGTGTCATTACCATTAAAGTAAATACCCATCTATATATATTTTGATCAAAGTAAATATGAAAGTAGGTGCAGGAGATGCAAAAAGGAATTTATTTGATTCGGTGAGCTTTGTTACACGTATCCTTTCTTTATAAGCAATTCTATTAGCGCTTTAAATTTTAATTTGCTGTATTATAAGAGATTAATTCTCTTTATTAGATTTGTTGATTTTTTAGTTGGTTCGAGTTGGGGGTTGCATTGATTTCCATTGAAAGTCTAAGTTTTGTAATCACATGTATCCTTATATTTAAAACTGTTTAATGTATGATTGGGTATTATATGTAGGTACCTTTTTTATTAGAGATTTAAATATTAATATCTTATTTAGGATTAGTTTTTAAAAATTGATTGCACACAATTCAAAATAAATATGTTAAATAATTTTTATCTCGATTTACATGAAAGTGATTTTAGATGTGTCAGATAAACAGGCCATAATTCATCGCGCACTAAATGTGCTTTAACAATACTGGTTGAAGCCTAAGTCATACCACTGTATAATTACTAATTAGCCTTTTTTTAACTAAAGCACGTGGCAGTTGGTGAGAGGGTGATGACATCAAAACCCAGAAAGGCCACAAATCCCATCCGGCAGCCACCGTCCACCGCAAAACAGCTGAATTAATGTTGGACCGGTGGGACCCCTCCTTGCATTTAAGGTATGGTATTGGTACATGTATGGATGTTACATGAGACTGAGAGAGGGCACAGCCGAATAAGTGGTTCATGTCCCACAAAACCCTTTTATTCGGCTCCCTCCATGCAACAACTGGTGTCCAGAACATGTGCTCATCATTATAATGGGCCTATGTAATAGATGGATTTACTATTATGGCCCAATGCCAAGCTTCTTCTAACGGGCCTATGTAATAGATGGATTTAATATTATGGCCCAATGTCAAGCTTCTTCTAACGTCCCAATGCATTTATATTTGTTGGGTCAGAAAAAAAAGAAACGTATCATGGATATTGATGTTTGGCTGTTGTGTCTTCTGGGAAGCGCATCGAGTTTGTTAGCATCTGACTAAGAACAAGCCAAAGGCTAAAAGGTTTGCACAGGTTGGAAGCCACGGTCATGAAAAACATGAGTTATATATAACATCAGAGCAGTGGAGTTATTTCATGTTTATTATCCAAAAGCAACATTCATTAGTTGTCACCTCTCTTGATTTTCTGCTTAGGTTCCATGACACATCCATCTCGGTACACTCACTATCACTTGGCTTCAGATTAAATGAGAGGGTCAGTTTGCAAAACTCCAACTAGCTGATAATTAAATTTGAAGTTTCAATATGTCAATCCAAATACGCACTTGGTCCAACACCTTGTCAACACTGACATTTTAATTTTAACATCCCACGTTGTTATTCCCTCCTTCCCTTGAACCAAAACATTCAGAAAAATATTAAACCGTCCGTCGTAGAAACTTCATTTCTAAGACCTTTTGGTCATTGATTATCCTGCGCCATTCCTGCTCCTTCATATTTTCAACCAAAATTTTCTTACCACGCTTAAAGCCGTACCACACTTCAATATACAATAGCATCCCAACAATATCGTTGGTTAATATAAAGGCTGTATATAATAACCATCACAGCTATATTTAGCTAAAAGAGAAAGCTGTTATTTGAGTTTGAATATGAACAATTATTATTGTTAAAATAATCAAAAGTGATCACTGTATGATTCATTCACCGGCGCAACACAATCACTGTAAGCGTGCAAGGAAAATGAAATGTCAGAATTCTCTAAAATTATTCACTCTCGAGTTCATCAATGAATCGCCACATCTTGCCGATAGCTTAGTGTTGACATGCCTTAAGGATACGTACACGTATGCTCTTATATTCATTATTTAATGTGTGCATCAACACAAGTATACATCGGAAAATATATTGATACTTTATGTAACAATGAAAAGAAAAAAAACAAGAAGAAGAAGAGCCTAGAATGAAAACAACGTGGACCAAAAAAAAAAAATTATACGTGGAAAACGAATCCCTATGCAGAGTCATATATCCCTCTACCATCTTCCTCTTTTCAGTTGATCCGTCACAACAAAGATTCTCTTTACCTCATTTTTTTAATGGCAGGTGCAGTATTCTTCCTCATTTTAAGGTGGCCTGTCGTTTTTTATTTATTACTCCAAAGTTTATACAGATTCATTCCAACAAAACAAATATAAATAGTTATTGAACTGTGACTCAAATACATTATATATAGCTCATTCCCACCATTCTAAGCTGCCCCTGACGGACGTGCACGTGTGTCAACTGTTCATTTTTATGTACTTCAAAAGTGATTTCAGCTCCATATATATACAGCTTCCTTTTTATTTATTTTTTACTAGCATTCTTCTTTTGGGGAAAAGAGATCCATATGTACAAGTTAATTGTCGCAGGGAAAGAAAAACGACTTCACGAGAAACACAACAAACAAAACAAAAATATTGTAGGACCGAAAAGGCCCTCATATATTCCATCACCAACTGAGGATAAAACATCATTGTCAAACTGTTCATTTCTTTCCTTTTATCTGTGTCCACTTCATAGTTTAAATTCAAATTTCGTATCACGCACACAAGCGAAGTAAACGAGATATGAAGATCACGGATAATATATATAACGTCGACGATTATTCTTACCATGAACGGAGTTTCCATTAATTAATAAACCAAATAAGATGTACGTACACTACAAATATTTGATTACCTGTGTGTCTGTTTATATTTATTGACGGGGGGGGGGGATGAAACTTATAAGCCAATATATTTTATATCCACATTATTTGTATCACAAGTGCCAAGTGCAATGAGTAGTGATAATTGGGAAGGGCGTTTTAATTTTAATTGAAACGAAGAGCTAGATTTGAGGGTAAGAATTTAGGCATGGAAGTGGTATAAAGGGCGTGTGTGTACATTCTCATATAATAATTAATAACACATCGTACTTAATTATAAAAAAAGACCTCACGGGGGAAGATGTTTAAGGATTTAAGCAAGCTCTACGATGCCTTTCTAAGATAATGATAATAATCACGTACGACAAACCCTAAGATATCTTATGTCGGCCATGCAGTTCCAAGAATTATAAAATTATTTTTATATTGGAAGAAAATTAAATCAGCAAATACTTTTGGCTCGTTACCTTGCATCTAATTAATTAAACGGATGGGAGAATAATCCAGCATGAGAGTGAACAGATCGATGTCAGATATCATAAAATATAAGAATCAAATTCATGAAAACTTGTGCAGAAACTGGAAAGGATTACGAAAAACTGAAGGAAGGCTGATCTGAGACGAATAGTTGTCTCTTTAAGTGCACTATTCAGTGTCCATATTCAAC
This sequence comes from Vachellia collinsii, assembly GCA_006871305.1. NCBI lineage: Eukaryota > Viridiplantae > Streptophyta > Magnoliopsida > Fabales > Fabaceae > Vachellia > Vachellia collinsii. The sequence continues at coordinate 7,737 of QFDD01007734.1, read as the reverse complement.
TACAGCAATATGTCTTAGCCAAGGAAGTGAAATTAATTTGAAGAGCCCATATTGAAAGACAGAATTAAAAGCTTTGGAAGATGTATATCTAAATACCACCAAGACAAGGCGTTATTGGATATATATTGTACATCGATGTCGTGTACAAAACAAACCAAATAATTAACCTTGCCAAGGTGTTTGGTTGCGACTTTGCTTACCATACGACGTCGAAGAACCCAAATGGTCAAGCCCCGATATGTTGAAAAAATCCTTTTGAGAAAAAGCCTTGAGACCCAGAAAATCTCTGGTCATTTCATCGCTAGCAGTAGAGTCTCTTGTTGGATTAGTCAACATTCCTCTCAAAGCATCCTCGAATGAAGACCTCTGATCAAAGGCACCAGCAGCAGAAGAAGGCATCACAGTATTATTAGCCATCATATCATGGAAAAGAGAGGTGGTAGTAGGTGGAGATGCTGTGTTGCAATTTACAGCAGTAGCACCATCTTCTAAGTAATCAGAGGCGAAGCCAGCGGCTTTATTCCCATAAGAAGCTAAGGCATGAGCCAACCCCATCTGGTGGTCACGTGAAGGCATGCCAAAACCAGAAACAGCTGAAGAAGCGGATGAATTAGGAATGGTGGTACATTGGTGATCAGATTGAGGCATGTGACCTATTTGTGATGCTTTCTGCAACAACGCAGTGGCTGACATGTAAGGAGAGGCTGGGGATTGGAAACGAGCTGGAAGGCACGGTGTGGTGGTGGGGTTAGGGTTTTGATGATGATGGTGATGGATTAAGTTTAAGGATTGGTCTAAACGTGATGAGGATGAGATCAACGGCCTGATGAGAGTGTTTCCAGTTGCAGCCTCTCCTCCCAACCATGGTGGGAAATCTTGTTCTTTTTTCGAGAGTAGCAGTGGCGGTGGAGCTTGGAGGGGATGGCTATGAAGAAGAGGGTTCACTGCTGGGATTGCTCTTGCACTCTCCTGTGCCAAAGCATCACAGAAGGCTCTGTGTGTGATGAAACTGTCCCTTCTGCAACAAAACATCAGAAAAGTCAACCACTAAACAACAAAATCAATATCACAATGTTCCACATTACCCTCCCTCCCTAGTGTGTCATCTTGCTGAATATTCCCTCTAAGTGTTATAACCACACATACATAAGATGTCGGCCATTAAAGTCCCTCGAATAACCAACCTCCTAACCTAAGAAACTAAATACATACAAGATCATTACCACTTTATACATTTTTTATGTATTGAAAATCCGTAATTAATCAATGCAACAAATTAACTAGTTATGAGGTTTTGTAAATACCTAGAGAAGATGGTTCCGCAATCACATTTGTACTCCTTGGTGCCACAGATTTTAGAGTGAGCCTTCCAATCAGACTGAACAGCGTAACGCTTGGAGCATTTCTCACACTTCCATTTTTTCTCGCCGTGCTTCCTGCAGAAGTGCTTCTTGATGCCAGTGAGGTCTCCGAGGGCCCTTGAGGGGTCATGGTGAACACATGTTGCCTCCGGGCACACATACACCTTCTTCTTAATCACTTCTTTGTTGTTTCTCTGCTTGAGCTTCCATGGCAGGTTGTGCCCTCTTCTGTGAAGCTGAAGATTTTGGTCCCTTTGAAACCCTTTGTTGCATATCTCGCAGAAGAATCGGTTTGTCGCCAGGAGGGTCTTGGGAGACAAGGCTATTACTTCAGCCTCTGGGTCTGAAATGATTGAAACCAGAAGCGAGAATACGGATTAAACACATCGCATAATTGAAGAATAATTGCCTAATCATAAGAAACAAACCTTGCTTTTTGCACCCAACTCAACACACACACATACACACACACTAGAAAATTAAAAAAAAAATAAAGGGATAACAATACTAGTATTGATTTGATTTATGTGACCTGGATTGCCCGGAAGGTTTCTCTTCTTTTTGGGCTGTGGTTCTTGATTTGTTGAGGTGGAGGAGTACTGGTGAGGATAGAGAGAAACAGGAGTATCATTTCTGGTCCCAGAAGAAGCGCTTATTTCACTAGATGCAGATGTCAAATTGGACATATTCTCATCCACCACCAAACCTTTCATCATCTTTCTCTACAAAACTAGCAGTGGGGTATAAATCTACGACAGATCGGCATTTGCAACACCAGCCAAAAGATGAATCTGAGATCTGAGGTGCAAAACCTGATTGTGTATATATATAGACACTGCTTACGCTGGAAATTATACAGGCAACAATTAATCGAAACCAGTAAATAGAAAAATTGAATTCGTCTGTGGTGGTAATCCCACTCAGTTGGAATATATGTATATATGTAGCTCTCTTGTACAAGCTATGAAGTTGCAGGAGGAAAAAGCCGAGAGAAGAGAGTGAATTTGAAGATGGATAATCCGTAGCAAGTGGAATCAAACCTATATGGTCATAATAATTGGAGTACGTTTAGGCGTAGGTGAAGGAAAGTGCCTGAAAAGGGTAGGTGCTAAACACAGTTAAGTTCTGTAGATAGTTGAGGAAGTTTCATGGAGTTGTCTGTATGTGTGTGAGAGTATGAGAATGGGAAGAGAGAAGGAAAAGGAAAGAGAGGAAGGAAGGAAGGATGTGGATGAGAGAAAAGGATTCCTTTGAAGCTCACACACATCCATACAGGACCATAACCCAAGCCAAACGGGGCTACTCTGACGTGCACTTTCTGTCTTTTCCTTTGTTTGTATCCTCCTATTTTTCTAAAATTTTCCTCCCTTAATAATTGCTTCACATTATGAGATCATGATTTCCCATTCTTTCATTAATTCAAAATATTACCGATTACTGTAATATATATATTCTTTTCTAATCTGAATGTGTGTCTGACATTATTGAATGATTGTTGAGGCCAACATTCTCGCTCCCTAAAAAGTAGAGATAAAGTAAACCAGAGAGATTATGAACTTTTAACATCATGGGTAAAAGTGATAAAAAGCAAAACTGCTTTACCTCTTTCTGCAACTCACTGCCATCCATGCTTCGCAGACTGGAATTTGCAGATATATATCCTCACCACGAACTACAGTTCTCAACTCAACATTACCACACTCACACAGAAACAAGACATGTCCTCTCTTCAGATGCATTAATTAATATATATATATATATATGATTTATGTTGTGTATATGTGACGTTAACTGGTCTTCTGAAAAATGGAACTCTTGTTAGATACTAGCGTCATTAGTTTTCATGGTTTGTGAAGGCGAAACGTGAACGGGTTATAGGTCGGCCCCCCGAGCATAGTGCCAACCCATCACCGCTTAAGATCAGATTTTTTTGTCAAAAGAAGACACAGAGAGCTCAAGTTGCGTCGGTTTTATTCTATTCTAATATATACACATATCAACAACAGACATATATGTGCGTATATAATATGGAAAAGTTACATATGAATGTTTGTCAACAGTGGAACGTGACAACGTACTAAATAAATCTGGGTGATTCTGATGTGGCCAGCTTTTACTGTTCCTTCTGCCGGATCGTTTGAAATGACGTTGAGGTTTCAATATAGCTCTGAAATCAGTATTAGTCAATTAATACGAGGGATTAATTATGATCAGAGATGATGATTGGAGTGCATATACATGGTGTTCCAGAACTGGGGACTATCTATACGGGTATGTCTGAGAATATCTTTTTTAAGTAATTTTACACAATACGAAGTAAGTATGTGAGAGGAGTTTTATTTCGACTAACGTAAAAATGTTTTTTAAGTAATTGTCAAACAAACCCGTAATACAACACAAAATATCAAATTGGGACGAGTAGGACTTGCATGCCCCGCGTCTGCTAAGTATATGACATGTCTTGCTGAAAATAACAATTAATTAAAACGTTGAAAATAATAGATAAATAAATAAATGTCTTGATCCTCCCCAAAGTTTTATTTATAGCGCGCGCACACATATAAACCAGTATTCTAACTCCTTCACATCTTATTATTTGATTTTCATTCATAAACACGTACGCACGCACGAGTAAATCATATTTCTTAAATTTCAACTCCAACTGATAACAAGCCGAAAGACATCAACCAATACAAGGGTAATCACTATTCAATCTTGTTGAGATTATAAATGACAACTTAATTTATTATAAAATCTTCAATGTAAAAAATAATCTATTTATAAATTAAAAAGAGAACAAAAATTCAACTACCTTAATGATGGGGCAGATGGTTCCATTAACACCATTTTCACCTCATTATAGAGCAACCATTAAAAAAAAAAAAAAACTACCGTTTAAGAAACTGTAGTTGTACAGGGTGAAACGACGATGCAAGAGTGGATCGCATCTTGTGGGCTTTTCAAGCCCAACGAGAACGTACGATATTGAACAAAATTCTTTCTCATAAGGTGTTATATATTCAGCCATACCCGCTAATCCTCTTTCTGGTCTTTGTTGGTCCCACAAGTTAGTCTTATGAAAATTTCCTGTTCAGGATATACAGTGAACTTGATTTAAAGCTCTCTCTGTACTTTCGATTTAACGATGTTGATTTTGGAAAGAAGATATCGGTGAAAGAGCGTTTGTGCTTTCTTCTGCATGAATGTTGCCCTCAACATCTTTCAATTCATCAAGCTTCCTTACAAGTTTGTCGCAGTAAATTTCCGCTGATGCGTATCAAGTACCTAAAAAAATCACTTGAATGAACGAACACACAACCAACTATTACGAACAAGAAACGGATCATATAACGGCACCATTACTAATGCTTCCTTTGGGTTAAAGATATAGGGCATCATCTCCATTATAGAAAGACAGGTATTAAAAGAAAGCATTGAGCTTCACGACTTCGTACATGGATTGTGGAGAGAGGGAGAGGGGTGGTTATGTTGTCCTGGGAATTGAATGTTTAAGAAGTGAAGCACACACATGTATATATATTAACTGACTTCAATTTTCGCTTCCGACTTGAATATATATATCAACTATATATCAAGTCTGGAATATTTGTTGGTACAGGAAAAAGTCTAAAATTTGGGACTGAGTTTATCCCCACATCTAAGAAACAAAATAATGTCTTTATTTTCTTCTGCAAGTGGACGAACAGGTTAAATGGAAAGTGCTTTTTCATACAAGTTGGCTATCCCTTTGTATCAAACATGACAAATGTCTCATCTTTATCATCCTATATAATTGTTGTTCAATAACAACTTCCATAATTGTTCTTCATATGTTTCAACTGTTTGATTACCATCTCCTAATTTGATCCTTATTTTTTCAGCTAATGAAATTTTTCTGCAATTATTCGTAAAAAAAAAAAACTCAACAATTTCCTCCAAAATGTTATAGATCTAGTCTACAAATATGGGATGGATTACAGAAGGCACCATAACAGCAATCAAATCATATTGGATAGGAGCGTTATTGGGTATCCAAAACAATGACAGAATCATGACTATCATCAAACATGATCATAGTGGACTGGACTTGAGACCCTAATAGGCCTCTTGCCCATTGTTCCTCACTAGCTAGCACTAACATTGGGGCGTCACTCTTAGAGCTTCACAGGATTACTTTCACCATATTACATTTGGTTTTTACTATAAAAATCGGATTGGTTCATTTTTTTTAGGTTAAAAAAGCTGCATACATTAGTTTAAATTACTTACATATGTGTATCATTATATTGGATTATATATCATATTATAGGTTAGGTAAATTAGTTTGTGAATTAATGATAAATATAATGCATTTAACTTCACTAACATTTTCAAAAAAAAAAAATCAACTAGCCCTCATAGTAAAGACTTAAATTTAATTGTGCTAGACGCTCATGATAAAAAACATTGTTACTAAAATTGCACATTCACCCCGAATAAATTAAAATCTTTTGTCGCCACAAAATTTTCCCAAACCTGTTGTTTAATAGTGCATTGCGTGGAGGCAATGATCGCTCTCTCTGTTCTTTTCCCGTTAAAGATAATATATATAGGAAACATCATCCGACGACTTGGTATTAAGTTGTAATCTCTTTGGATTTTTGAATGCATTACAACTAGATCTTTATATCTGATGCAAAAAGACCTATAATTGTAAGAATTTACTAGAGTGTTCATCAAAGTGATAAAGGTTCTTACACTATTAGATTTGGACCATATATATTTAATTATAAATGGTCCAAATATGATTTTTTTAATCTACCAATTTTTTTAAAAAAATTATTAGTTCAAAATATGATAGTTAAAAAGTTAATTTTATTTTAAATTTTATATTCATTAAAATAAATTTTTTCATAAAAATAAAAAATAAAAAAACACATCTAGAACATCCAAATGGATGGATTAGATAAAATGTTTGGGGGGGCCTCGTATAAAATGTGTATTTGGGTGTCTTGCCCATGCGTCACAATGTCCAAACATGCTTCGATCAGAACAAAACTAGAGAGTCACAAGAAGGATTGATTATGGTCACAGGTATAGATTCATTAGCTTAATCCATGGCGCCTCCAAGGGAAAGGGTGGGAATTGGAATAAAACGAACAAGCAATGATGGAGGGGAAGGAAGGGTTGGGAAGACGACAGAGGCAGAGATTCGGACGATGAGAGCAGAGCACCACCACGACGCAGAAACAAGAAGTTCTGATCAGTTGAAGGCTCGCTATACTCTTGGCTCACTAACTTTCACCTTGATCTGATGGCGAGGACGGCCATGGGTGGCGCCGTGCACACGATTGTAGCCACAATCGGGCGGGCCAAGCTTTTGTTGCCGACAGGAGGAAGAAGGCATTCTTGGCTATTATCCCTGCATTGCCCTCAGTTTCTCCTTCAAGGTTTGCTCTTAACTTTTACTCCACGTACACTTGAGTGCATCGTAAGCTGTTCAATTTCCTTAATCTGTTTTTGTGAATGAATTCAAAGGAAGGTTGCTTCTCATACCTGTGATGTAGTTGGATCACCCTTGTGCGAGACTTTCTTGCATTTCTGTTGTCTCTGCGATTCGTTTATTGGTGTTATTCTGCCTTTGCTATTCTTTTTTATGCTCCGTTACGAGAAACAAATAGCTTGAATGAGAATTTCATCAATCCGCGCATCACCGCCACATAACATGAACCATCGTTGGGAAAAGAAGAAAATTCGACTCACTGTATCCGAACTTCTGATGCACGCTCATCATTCCTTCTTCATGTGCCAGAAATTTTAGCTGTTTTTGGTTTATTTGTAGAAGGGGTTTATGATTGATGGGGTCGGACAAGGGATAGATAAAGTTTTGTGTGAAGAAGGACGATGTAATTATTGCAACTATGATGGAATTCCTCTTGGAGCATTTGTAATTTTTCAGGAAGGAAATGGAAGGGGGGCTTTTGGAGGATGTTGTGGGAAGAGAGCACGACATCAATGAATGAATGGCATTAAAATATATAAAACAGGTGAATTAAGAAGAGCCCAAGCATGGAGGAGCATTTGAGTTCGGGGAGCTATAGCCACTTTAGGAGCATAATATGCTTGTTTATTCAAGCACTTAGCCAACCGGAGGAGTCATGGGGAGATTCTGATGACGTCAGGCGTGTAAAGATTCTAAAACAGGAGGAGGGAGTGGAGGGTGGCATGCATGTCACCCACCCCACGTTTCATTTTTATAATTAAAATGCCAAAGTGAACCTCGCACTCACCTTCATTCCCTTTTTCCCTTCCCATTTTAATATAAATAAAATGAAAGTCACCAGCGAGGGGGGAACAGTATTTTGCAAAAAAGAAAAAAACAGTGAGGGGGGGGGGG
>QFDD01007733.1:0-11617 GCA_006871305.1 Vachellia collinsii | reverse complement strand
CTACTTCTTATGGGTGGTAAGAGAATCTGAGAAACCTAAGCTTCCCAAGGGCTTTTTGGACATTTCACAGAATGATAATAAGGGCTTGGTGGTCACATGGTGTCCTCAACTACAGGTGTTGGAACAAGAAGCCGTGGGCTGCTTTGTAACACACTGTGGATGGAACTCAACAGTGGAAGCTGTGAGCTTAGGGGTTCCATTGGTGGGAGTTCCTCAGTGGACAGACCAACCAACAAATGCAAAGTTCATAAAGGACGTGTGGAAGATAGGACTTAAAGCTGAAGCTGATAACAAAGGAATTGTAAGAAGAGAGGCAGTGAAGAAATGTATATTGGAAGTGATGAAGAGAGAAAGAGGGAAAGAGATGAAGAAGAATGCAATGAAATGGAAGAATCTTGCTGTGAAAGCTTGTGATGAAGGTGGAAGTACTGATAAGAACATTGATGACTTTGTGGCAAGCTGTGTTTCCTCTGCTAATATACTTTATAAGTAAACTTAACTGTACTCCCAACAATTAAAAGGAAGAGGCCTCAGCGTTCTAATTAAAATGAAACATGTCATCTATGAATATTTGAAGCAATTTATTTTAAATGATTTTATTGAATTAATTTATTTTAAGTGATTTTATACGAAGTACATAAAAGGTTTGTTTCTTAGAGTATTTGGAGATTATTGAACACCCTCTTATGTCCTAGTAAGGTTGGAGGGGGGGTGAATATCCTATATTTATACACAATATATATATATATATATATAATATTATAGATAGATATGAGAGAGAAGTGAGAATTGGCGTGAAAAAAATAAAATAAAATGTGTGCCTCTATACAATTAATTTCTCTTGAGGCACTCTCTTTATATGAATGAATGAATACATGTAAAGAAAAAAAAATCAGTTGGGATTTTAATTAAAATATGATTTTATTATAAGAAGTTATTTTGTTTCATTTTAGATGGTGAAAATGACAAGATACACACATGTTTTGTGCTTTATTAATTTTGATACAAGGCAATGGAAAACTGTGCAAAAAAACAATACTCTCTCCGACCCTTAATGTATAATCTTTTAGCTAATTTCATTAGATCAAAGATGTTAGTTAAGTTAATGAATATAGTGTAACATCCCAAAATTTGACCAATGTGATATGCAATGTATTTGAGGCTTTGGAAAGCCAATTACAAAATTGTTGGATTATTATAAATAAATTTTTGAGCCAAAAACTATTTTAGGAAATTATTTTATTTTAAGCAAATTTGAGAAGAATAAGAAAATTGCCCAAAATTTATCATAATAATTATGTTACATGTTAAGGGTAAACTTTTGGAGAGAAAGTTACTTATTAGAATAAAAATATTATTATTGCATTTCTGGATTTATTTAAAAAAACGAAAGAAAAGAAAGAAAGGACCAAAATGCAAAAAAGGAAAGTGTGGGAGGGCAAATTTGTCAATCACTCTCCCCACTCATACCACACAAGTGGTAGCCCCTAATGTGTCATCCTGAAGTATTGTTCCTGTTTAGCCGCCTGTAGGTATAGGATTTTATCTTCTTGGAATCCCATAGGCACCCAAAAAGCACCTATGATATTAAAGGTCATGTTTCGACTACATATATGGTCTTCACTTTGGACAAGTCTAACCGATGTGGGATTTGAATGCACCTTGCTTACTACGTTTCTCTTCCCCCTTCACCCACTTCAAGATCCCTCAAAGTATTAGATCCTTAGCAGCTCTTGATGTGACACTCTCCCCACCAATGGAAAGAGTTGTCCTCGGCTTTGATACCATAATAACAGCCCAACTCTCCTCTCTCATAGATATTGTCCTTATTTGCAGCCGCCTGTAGGCAATGTTTTAAATTATTATAATTTCTCAAAATTAATAAATCAAAATTGTAGAATTTTTGGGATATTAGAAACATGAAGAAGTTGAGTGAGGAGGTAGTTGCCATTAGAGGTTGTGAGTTATCCAAAACTATAATGTTGAATGGAGAGAGGTGCATAGTCACCAATTATAACAAAGTCATGTCTTGTGTATGGGTCAAATTGAACGTTAAGTTTTGAAAAATAAATTGCCATATGATTGGTAGCGCCTGCGTTTGGGTACCAGAGTGTCATCCATAGGAGAAGGGAGAGAAGAGTAGTTGGTAGATGGTTGAAATGAAGTTAAGCATTGTGTGAGGAAAAAGGGTGTAGGTGGATGAAATGTGGGATCAAAACAGTGAGGACAAATAACAAAAATATGACCTAGCAGAGGACAATTAACATGTTTAATGTGGGTCAGATGAGCTCTAAGAGGAAGCCTGATCTTCACCTCAATTGCTGAAAAATGATCGACCACCACCTCTGAATCTTCTACCACGATACCCAAAGTATGGGCATCCTCCTAGTCCACATTAATAATCATGTCCACCACCACGATTAGGAGTTGGAAGGAGAACATCGAATCCAGTGCCAATATTAGCAATGATTTGACTTACCTGGGTTCCATGATTCTAAGTTTGTCTCACTTCATAGGTGAGAAGGTGGCTCAAAATCTCTTCAGCAGTGGGAATGCCTCTCATCGTAGTAAGAGAGGTTACATTAGAGTCGAAAGCATGACCTAATCCACCAAGAAGATAAATAGTAAAATAAAGATCTTATATGTTGCTAGTGAGTCAGCTAGAAAAGTGGCACTTTGGTGGTAGTAGTAAGAAATGGATTCTCCTTCTTTCTTGAGATGAGTGAGTTGTTGAAGATATCTTGCTTGAGATTGTTGAGAGAATCTCATTTCAAGAATATGCCACATAGCCCTAGATGTTTTATGCTTCATGCCTTACCAATGAGTTTCTCAGATGGAGAAGAAATAAGCAATGAGAGAATCATTTGGTCTTGTACAAACCACTTTATATAATCTGGATTTGGGGTGCCATTAGAGAGTTTTGGAGGTGTTGGAGGACTGGAACCATCAATATTACTAAAGAATCATTTGTCACATGGACAAGGAAGCATTTGGGCCTTCCATATAAGATAATTATCTTGACTAAGCTTGAATGAGATATAGTGAGAGACATTAGAAGGGCATGTAAGTGATGGAGAAGAAGACGGTGTGTCATTAGAGTACGAGGTAGGGGTTTTTGAGGGATCGGTTTGCTGCCATGTCAAAGTATTGAATGATAGAGATGACAGCTTTACGTAAATCTATATATTCATGCTTATATTTCACCATTGTTAGTTAATTGTAGATATAGACTTTACAAACGATTATAGAGTATTCTCTTGGGCTTACCTTTACAAAGAAATATCTACTACAGTCTACCTACAGGTAAATGGATGTTGGTCTTTAGGTTTGTAGAACTTTGGGCTTCTGTTGGGCTTTGATTCTGGCCTCGCTAATACTACTGAATAATTTAGGTTCTACATAAGTATGATCCATCTCTTTATCTTCATTTCTTTCTATATTCACCTAAATCAAAGTGTTTTCCTACTTAATAGGAAATCAAAACAAAAGCCTCAAATGAGATATTTGTCATGTTTGTCCATTATTAAAATATATTGGAAGTTAGGGGAGAAAAGTTAGGCTCGTTTGGAAGTCTCATCTTTGATTATTTGAAACGTAAGTGGCTAATGATTATATCGTTGATTTGGTAGATGGATGAACTTGTTTCATTTAGCAATGTTCATTTTTTGTGAATCTATATAGGATTATCTTTAATTTGCTAGCAATAAGAACTAATCTTCCTCAAGATACAAAAGATAAAGGGTAATGTCATTCTCAACTATATTTACTTCACACAACAGTTTGGATTTGAATCACCAATCACAATTTATTTATGGGATTTGAATCACCAATCACTCTCTCTCAATTGAGTATGACATTCCATAAATCCAACTTAATTACATTAGTCTTTGAAAATTTTATAATCAATGTTCTTTTTTGCATCAAGCATTAAATCACTTCCTATACACCTTATAGATAGGTGGAAAAAGAATTAAATCACTTCCTATATATATATATATATTAAGAAACTCATATGAGAGGTAAAATATTAGAAATATTAATGGTGTGTTTGGTTCAATGGAGAAGAGGGGAGAGAAGGGATTTTAATATAGATCATGTTTAAGTCAAATTCCCAACATCCATTACATCAAATATTTCAATCACACTTGACTATATGTTTTAATTTTAAAAGATTCTCATTTAACTATAAATTCATATAAAAAAATTAGTATATATACAAGGTTATAGGCATGAAATGATGTGGTTTTAAATTATTTGTAACTTTTCCCCCAAAAAATTATTTGTAATTTTTCAAAATCAATAAATCAAAACTGTAGAATTTTAAAATTATTTTTCTTTAAAAAATGTACAAAAAAATTCAAAACTGCTACGTTATTTCATGCCCATGTTGGCTATCAACGTGATGGGAGCTCAACCAAAAGCAGTACAACTATAAAAAGAAAACGGAAAAAGCATTATTAAGTTGGGATATGCCAATAAGAATAGGGCCCAAGAGGGGAAGGCCCAGACCAGCACAAGAATAATCCTAGATATGGAATTAGGCTCGAAAGCCTTAGACACTAACATTCCTCAGGAATATAGCGTAGAAGCCCCATGTGGATTTAAAGACATGGCCCAAGCTCTAGTCCCTTTCAATGGATTATCACCCATGTTTGCGATAACTTTTGGACTCAAAGGTATCCATATTAAATGACCTTTGCCTAAGGAGACTGAGCTCACAGAACCAACACATAAAAAGCATCTAGTCTTCGAGGAGGAGCCACGGATCACTTTTCAAGAAGATCTAAGCTCTAAATCTAGAAGAGATGAAAAGAGATCATTTCGAGCACTGATGCAGCATATTAGAAACAAGAGGCCAAGCACCAAGCAAGTCTTGACTAATAGTGAATCGACTGACTATGAGATTGATATTCCTCAAAGCTGGTTGGTCTTTAATGGAGGTAATGGTAATGGTGACTCTTCTTCTCTATCTAAGAATGTCGGTGGTTGGATGGAACCAACCACCGTTGCACAATGAATCTTTTAGCTTGGAATTGTCAAAGGCTTGGGGTTCCCTTGAAAGTTAAGAATTTAAAGGAGGAATGCCTCTAAAACAAACCCCAAATTGTTTTCTTGATGGAAACAAAACAGAAAGGCAAAACTGTAAGGAAGATTAGGAAAAAATGCAAGTTTACTGAAGAATGGATAATTGATCCGATAGGAAGGAGTGGTGGTCTTGCACACTGGTGGATTGATGAAGTAGTAATTAATATTATCTTCTCCCCCCCCCCCCCAATATCATACATACCAACATCCTCACATTAGCTGTGGAAGCTCCCAGATATGTAACTTTCATTTATGGCCCACCCAAGGAAAGAGAGAGGCTGCTGTGTTGGAATGAACTGAGACGGATTGGTAGCACTATCACTCAGGCATGTCTTTGCATTGTAGATTTTAATGACATTGCTTCCTTATCTGAGAAGGGGGGAAGCAAAGAGCTATGAGAAAGATTATCAATTTTCATAATCTTATTTATGACTGCTAGCTCATGGACCTGGGCTTTAATGGTTATAGATATACATGGTGTAATAATAGAGAGGGACATGACACCATCAGAGAACAAATTGACCGTGCCTTGGGGAATGCTCAGCTTAGAGAGGATTTGCCCCGTCTTGAGGTTTTCCATATAGACCCTATGGGTTCAGATCATCATCTATTACTGGTCAACTGCTACTACAAGAGGCAACGTAAACCTCGTGATTTCAAATTTGAAGCTTATTAGATGTCTCACCCCTATTACTCTCACACAATTCATAAGGGATGATAGTACTCCAATGTAAGTGAAATGTCTTGCACTCATATTTTCCTAACATATTTGGATGCATGCAGGGATGAGTTAATTAGGTGGAGCAAGAAGGAATTTCTGAACAATAAAAAGACTATTGCAAACCTAAGAATACAGCTGGCTGAATACATGCAAGGTGATCTGACTGAAGCAACGAAACAGAAAACTCGTGACCTCTCAGCCCAAATTGAGATGAGAGGGCCCTAGACCAGGAGGAGGAATATTGTTGACAATGCTCAAGAATTGAATGGCTTAAAGCGGGGGATAGGAATTCTAAATTCTTCCATCTTTCAACCATTAGCAGATGGCAGCAAAATAGTATTCTTCGTATAAAAAATGATGAGGGCTGCTGGCTCACTGAGCAAGATGACATATCAGCTAGTATATTTGCTTTTTATGAAAGCCTGTTTCAATCTTCAGGACATAGGCTAGTGGAGGAGGTGCTAAACTATGTGCAACCTAAAATCATGATTGAGATGAACGTACAATTGATGCTACCAGTAACAAGGGAAGAAATAAGAGCAACAGCTTTTAGCTTGGGTGGCACCAAAGCACCAGGCCCTGATAGGTTCTCAGGTAAATTCTACCATCCGGCCTGGCCGGAAATTGGAGAAAATGTCTGCTCAACGGTAATGGAATTTTTTCATGGTAATTCTAACCTACATGATATCAATGATACCAATATTACCTTGATCCCTAAAATTGACAAACCTGAGCATGTCTCTCATTTTAGACTGTTAGGAAAATATTTGGGCATACCAAGTATATAGGGAAAAACAAAACATCAAGCCTTGGCTTTCATCAGGGAGCGAATAAGAGCTAAAGTTCAAGGGTGAAGCAAGTCTACACTACCCTATGCAGGTCGCAAAGTCATGATTAAGTCTATTGTGAATGCCATACCAATATATCCAATGCTCTGTTTTAAATTCCCTGTTAAAACTTGCAAGGAACTTAACAATATAGTTTCAAATTACTGGTGGGATGGGAATGCGGAAGGAGGTAAAACACATTGGAAGGCTTGGGAAACTCTTACAAAATCAAAGTCCAATGGTGGCATGGGATTCCGAGATTTTACTATCCTTAATGATGCCTTGTTAGCAAAGACTGCATAAGGATTAATTACTAAGTCTGGTGAGCTATGGGCTAGAGTCCTCGAGAGTGTTTATTTTCCCCAGGATGAATTTATGGATGCTAAGAAAGGCTACAAAGCTTCATGGTGCTGGTCAAGCATAATTGAGGGGAAAAAATTTCTTGAAAAGAGACCTGCTATGGGATGTGGGGATAGGAGAATCTATCAGCATATGGGGCGATAACTGGGTGCCGGGTGCTACTCCCCTTGAGTGACCTAGAAATGACCAAGAAAGTATAGTGACAGGAGGGAAAGTTAGTGATCTTATTGTACACGGTGCTTGGGATCTATCCCTGATGGCGAATTACTACCTATGGACATCATTGAAACTATACTCCAGATTCCCATCCCTTCAAATGGCATGTGCGATAAATTACAATGGACTCCCGTCTACTTGTGTGTGGTCTCCCAGGACGATGGCTTGTGGTTGGCGACCATAAAAAGGTCTCATCCCGATAATCATTGTATTGCAACTCATTCAACTTGGGCATGTCATGTGTATTAGTTAACCCTGCAATAGTATAATAGAGATTATAAAAAAATGCTTTCAAGAAGAGCTCTCAAAGAGAAGATGTACTATCATTCCTGCACGATTAAGGGAAGTTTGAATTGAATATGTTAATTCCTTGTATTTTGGTTTCAAGAACAAGAATAGGGCTTCGTAGTTCTCAAATAACTTGAAGCTTACAAGTAAATCAATCAATATATAGAGCAAAGAAGTTTATAAATACAAGTTTTCTCTTTCTAATGCAAAGAAGCTTAATTATAAATACATAATTAACCATAACCCTCTGCTTACTCTTTCTTAAAATCCATTCTTATAAAACCATACAAGTTTTCTCTTCCTCAGAAGATCATAAACAGAGCAAAGAAGATCATAAATAGAGCAAAGAAGATCATAAATAGAGGAAAGAAGATCATATGCCAAATGTAACAAAACAAAGCAAAAGGAGTTTAAAACACAACGAACAAACGTAGCTACACAATAAAAACTCACAATGATCTCCATTCATATTGGAAAACCAACAGGAGCTAAAAATACTTACCTCCCTACCCAGTGACGATGGACCAGAGCCCCAGCTGAAGCCAACATTGCTAATGGATGCAAAGGAGGAGTCCAGTAGCTCAGCCTGAAGCAATCGTGTGTTCTTTTCAAGTGATCTTTGTATTTTATAAGCTAAAGGGCAATTGTATCTTTTCCACAAATAACTTATTACCCATCAAGGACCTCAAGATTCCAAAATGGTCAAGGTCCTTATGAATAATAAATTCTCCAATGGGGGATTTTCTACCAATTTTCCCTAAAATATTTTAAACACGTATTCCAACTTTTTTTTTTTGGCACCCAACTCTAAAAGCAATTGGCATATCCGTTGAAGTTTGGATTATCCCAATGTTTGTTTGTTTATTTATCTATTTTCTGTTTGACTTGAAAGATTCTATACCAATGTTTATTTAAACTTCCTAAAATGTATGGCCCCTTAAAACAGGATACATGATTAGAAGAAGTCAGCAACAACTTTGGCACTAGCCTAAATATTTTGTTGTTTTAACATAGATATCAACACATTATGAAAAAACAAACTTATTGGGATGAAATAAAGGCGAAAAAGAAAGAAGCCTGATACTTTAAATAAGATTATTTGCAATGTTACAAAAATCAAACGGATCATTGAATTGGTTAATATACCAGTTCACGCTTTATTCAAGATAACTACTGGACTTTTCTTATGGGTTTGTTGCGTACATGCTATAAAACCTCTCCCATACTTATTTTACACCAATTTCAAGGATTTTCAACTAATGGAAGTTAAATCTAGCTAAAAGAACTAATCTTTTGTAACATTTTGTTATTATGCTCATTGGAAGATACTCCTACATTTGATGTCCGGTGGTGCCTTGAATATCATTTACCTCTAGTAGAAGAGTATTTGTGTTTTGCAAAAAAAAATAAAAAAGCTTCATGGATTTTCATACTTTGCCACGTGCTCAAGGTTTTATAGGTTGTAAAAGTATGAATATGGGCTAGAATATGCATGGTTAAGGCCTCAGTTGCATCTTGAACATGCATACTAACGTTATATGCCCTTGATGAAGCAAATCGATGCCCAAATGTTTACTCCAACGTAACCTCTTGAATCTCCCACTTTTTAATGGGCTTCAAGGAATTGGGCCCTTAATGCCATAAAGAGAATCTTAAGCTTGTTCCGACTCGTATTAGACTTTAGATGCCTAGTTAGACACCCCATAAGATTTACTGAATAATTCAGTTTACATGGTAGTGTAATAAGTTATATACAAATTGTATTGAGCTGTACAAGTTAAGCATTCTAATTCTTCATATCAGTTCAAACTGATCGGTCTATGTATTATTAGTGGGCCAAGGAACAAAAGAAAAATTATAGCGGTCGGGATGAGATGATCATTAGCATAATTAATTAAGATCAATATTAAGAAAATCAAAACAAGTCTGGTGACATGAGAAATACTAACAAGGGAAAGAAGTAATTAAACTGATAAAATAGGATATCAACAGTACAAAACTTGTAAATATGTGGGCCAACTAAGTCTAATTGGATACAAAATATATTGAAATTAATACTCGATAAGCAAAGGAACAATTTGTTCATATAAAATGTGCTAAAGTGATAGCAATGTATTATTCAAATGGGATTGTGAAGAGAAATGTGCAGTGCAAAAACTTTAGACCTTCTTTTTAGTTATCTCAAGAAGCGAAGAGACCGTCTGAATTAGAGTGAGGACAAGGAGCAAAATTGCAGCAGTGAAAGAAGCTATACTCCAAGGGGTGTTCAAGTACTCATGCTTCAAGATTGCCTTATGCTTGTGGTAAGGATTCTCATAAAACTTGTTCAATTCTTCACATAGAGAGAGATAATCACTACTGCAAGACATAAACGCACAATTTTTGTCAAGACTGTTGATTAAGGAAGCCACTTCACTACTGCTACCCAACAAGTTGTCCATAACTCCCTTCTCCACAAGCAGCTCAACATCTTTTCCGGTGTCGATAAGATACTTCAAGAGGGTTACATAATCAGTCACATGGCTTTCAAGGGCAAGATGACACTGCTCAAATGCAACAATATTTCTAATCACAATCTCAGTCAAATCACCTAATTGAAAATGTGGTATTTTCAACACTCCCTTTGTGTATTTTAGATCAGTAATATTGTTGAATTGTTCATTGACCCGGAATTTGATTCCTGCCCCACGTAGTTGGCTCGCAGTATACACAGGCTTTAGTTTGCCAAATTCTCTTTTTGGTAATGGATTTGGTAGGTAAAAGATCCTTAGCATATCATTCAGGTGAAGGATCACTTTTTTGGATTTAGATGATTCAAGTTGACTGGTAACTGTTTGTTCAAGATGGTGTTGAAAATGGTTGAAAGTGAACTTTGCACGAATTTCTTTTTTTGCTACAATATGGTGTAGGAACACTCTTCTAAAGAAGTTGAAGGCTATCTCAAGGATTGAAAATCTACCATTGAAGCCTGTGGGAAACGTTAGGTCAAATAGGCCTTTAAGAACGAAGAATGGTAGTTGATTCTCAAGCAAAATCAAATCTAAACATATGTCACATGTTGGCCATAATTTAAATCGCCATGGGTTTTGTTCTAACAAATCTAGACATGCAAGAAAGTATTCAATGATGAAGCAACCATCAGTTAGAATCATGCTTACGAAATCGTCGCTCTTCATCGGTATGGTCACCGAATAAGATCCTCGAACTTCATCTTCCCAATCTCTTAAAGCTTTAATATAATCCACCAACAATTTTTCTTTACTCCTCTTTAGGAAGTTGTTGAGGCACCGTAGTTTGACCTCTTCCATTGATTCCAATCTCTTGTCTCCAAAGTGGAATGGACCAATCGAAACAGCAGTAGGTGTGTAGGCTTCTTCATTCACTTTCCGAATTTTTGGTGGCACTTTGTAGATGCAACATCCTGATCCTAAGGGATGCTCCATAGAGTCTATATCAACTAATTTGGCTTTTAAGCAGCTTAACAGATCAGTTTTCTCTTCATTTGTATTGTCCAATATCTCTATTTTGCAACAATCTTTTAGTGGACCTGCAACACATTAAAAAATGCTAAGTGATTATAGAAATTTTACCTACCAAAGTTTTGGTTCATTTGGTACAAGTGATCGTCTTATACCTCAATAAGAGCATTAATATAAGTCTAAATGTAAATATCTTATGGTAGATTATATGTACAAGCTTCTGCAATATAGTCTTTCATTAAATTCAAATTGCTTTATAATGCTTAAAACCTACATACCAAACATGTTTTTAAATCACATTTCTATCCTTATTCTCATTCCCGTTCTCTACAGCCCAACTCATCACAAAGGCTTTCAATTTTTTTGAGTGAGTTATTGAGAGTGTTCTTAAATCACTTTTAACTTGAAAATAATCCCTTTGGAGACTTAGAGCATAAAGGTTTTTTTGTCTCTCCCAATAAGTGTGTTTCCTATAAAAGCTTTCAATTTTCTAACAAAACAAAATGGTTTTTCCCCCTGCGTAAAGATTTAATTTCCAATGAACTTCATCTTCCTTAAAGGGACCAGCATATATATTCCTCTAAAGGGACTACTAACATGTTCTCACATAGAAGTTTGAGCAAATGGTACGAAAATTTATC
>QFDD01007732.1:0-13011 GCA_006871305.1 Vachellia collinsii | reverse complement strand
AGGTGATAGATATGTGAGAACACCGAAATGAGAACAAAATTTGTAGGTAATGAATATGTGAGAATGTGGATAGTGATGATAGAGGAAGTGTATAGTATCTGGTATTATAGATTTAACTCACTTTAATTTGGAAAATTTATTGAGGGTCCAGACTAATCTAAATTGAACAGGACATTTCTAGAGTTTGAACTTGAGGCATCTGGTTAAACCGATACAATCCCTTGTCAATTAACAAAGTGTTTGGTGGGAAAGTTGCTTCTCTTGGGAGTGGGTAGCTGCAACAAACACAGCCACACATCCCCATCCCATTAACTATGCATCAACCCCCAACATTATTGCAGCTTCATATAGGCATAATCCAACCACTGTCAAATAGTGCCATGTACATACACACTATAACTAATGATGAAATTGTTAGGCTATCATGAGATGACACTTAAACCCGCCTAGAAAATAAGGAGGTCGCATCTTCATTCCCGTGAGGTGTGTGAACATGCATGGTTGAAAACTTGAATATGTATGTATTTGATGCAAATTATGGAAAAATTGTTATGCTCGTTCATTGGTGGAAAAATAAGGAGGTCATGATAGTATGTGAATCCGTCTCAAAGAAAGGAGGATGTAGGTTTGAATACGTGGGGTGTGTGACTGTGGTGAGAGTGGATAAAAATTAGTATGCATGTGTTTGAGGGAAATGATGGTAAAAGGATATTGCAGCATCGCAAAATTGAGTGGTATTTGTGAAAGTCTCAAGAAGAGAAGGGTGAGGACTGAAGCAATACTCGAGAGGCAAAAATGTCTTCCTCATGATATGCTAGTCTTTTGTCGTGGGCTCTCTATTTTGCCTTGTGTTCCTGTTTTAGTGTTTTCATTGAGATATTGAAGTTCATAGAAAGAGTTATCCATGTGAGATGTTTCATTATAATATATAATGAACTATATATTAGTTAATCTAATTAATAAAATATCTCTGAGTATGACTTGTAGTCATTCTGAGCCTATAAGCCGAAATAGAATCAGCTATTATATTATAATTTGATAATTTCTCTAATGATGAGAAATAGGCTGGAGTTTGGATGGCTGAATTTTGAGCAACACATTTCTTGAGTGAAAAACCCTATTTGCTCATATGGGATTCTCTGGCCGGTGGTGACAGCAAATCCAGTTGCTATCATTGTGCCTATTTCCAATCAGAAGACACCTGAGCAATAATTCTGCAGTTGCATCTTTGATCGTTCATCCCAAGTTATTTCTAAGAGAAAACAATGGCGTGAGAGATTTACAAATCTTCTGCTGTAATCTTTAATTTTAATAGAGTTCCTGCGCTATATTTGGTTTATTTGTCTGTACTTTATGAACTTCTTTGACAATTCAGAGTCTTTTGAATGTGTGCTTTTGCTAATATCCTCTTAAAATGTAAGAGATTAATGAAGCTGAACAAATGAATCTTCTGATGAACTTTGTTTTATTATCCTTATTATTACCGAGATTCTAACGTAGTTTTTTTTCCCTAAGCACGTGTACTATTTTATTAGAGATAATTCTACTTGAGTTATGTTTAAACATTAAATGTATATATTTCTTAAAATAAAAATTTAAATATTGATTCGTCACGTTACGAGGGATCAACTTGTTATGCTAAATCCAACAACCTTGTTGATTCTGCCATAGCCTTTCAATTAAAAAGGAAGGCGGGAAAAACAAATAAAAGCCCACATTTGCATTCATTTGGAAAGAAAAAAGTTAATTAGTATGGCATCATTATGTAAACATGAGATGTTGTGAACGACTTGCCATAGAAAAAATGAAAAACGATATCAATAATAATTAATTTATATTTTCCCTATAACATATGTCGATAAAAAAAAATCGAATATCTTACTAATGTATAATCATAGAGTTTGGAGAAACAATTTTTGTTTTTTAAAAAAGAAAAGAACATAAATGTTTTTCTTTTGGCTGACAATAGAAAAGAGTGGCAGAGAAGAAGCACATGGGATGGGAGGGGATAGAAGTGAATTGAATTGAGAGAGACCCAGCACCAATGAGTGCTTGCTTCCACCGCATGCGACAATATAGTGGGGATGTTCGCATCTAAACACTTGTATTACTCCCCATCAAAATTTAATTTTGATCTCAAATAACCATTTGAGATTACGTTAACGGAATAAGTTAATTTTTTATAATGTAATGAACCAATGTTCAAATTACCTTTAAATGATGCGTTCATATTCAGTGTCTTACAATGTTTTGAATATTATTGCATCTAATAGAAGGAAGCATATGTTTAACAAAAAAAATTTATCTTAAATATACAAAATTTTTATGTATTAAGGGAGATTTTTTCGTCAAGAGTAGTTCAAGTACACATAATTAAGGAGGATATTTTATATAAATCAACATGCATTTGTTTAAAATAACTAATTCAATTAATTTTTTAATATATATTAATTATTTATTTAACTCTTATGTTACGATCATGTGGAGTATTATCACTATTACCATGAAAATAACTCAAAACCTAAAAAAAAAATAAAAAACAAACAAACGGAGAGATCCTGGCCTTATCCTTTGCTGTAATGTCTTGCACTTGCTGCCAAATTTTTTGAGCATATCTTGAGCCTCCCAATAGCATATTCTCCACCCCTTTTTCCCTACGACAAATTTTTCATCAACTTCAATCTCCATCTCAATCTCTTCAACTTCACAATCACAACTTTGTTTTCTCTGTTGTTAATTTCATAATTTTATTACTTTAATAAAATTTATTCAAACCCTTGATTATTGCCCATGCCTTCCTTCATTATCATATTATTTATCTTCTATATGCAACGTAGAAATAATAGTGAGTGTTTATAATAGAAATTTTTTATTTCACAAAAGCATATATAAAATCTTTAACACCTTATCGTTTTTCAAAAGTTGTAAGGAGTATAATTCACTACTTAAAGTAAGGAGAGTATTGATTTTTTACACTTGACATTCTAATAAGTTGTATTGTTAGTAAGTTATGAATGGCATAATACTCCTTCCGGTTTTAAATATAACACTTCATATGAAACCGGAGGTATTACATAATTACAATTTCATTTCACAATAGAGCTCACTTAATTTTGTAAATGTGAAAAAAAATGCTCATTTGGATTCTTAATATTAGAATTGGATAACTAATTCATGAATATGAAGAAAATTAATTTAGTTATTTATGATAAACGTGTATTAGTTTCTTAAGATATTTTTTTAATCATATGCATTGTAACTATACATTCATGAAAAATCCTTTACTATATATATGTATGTATGTATGTATATTCAATATGGATGCCTTAAAAATATAATAGATTTGAGAAGTAAAATGGATTGATATATTAACTCTGATCCTTAATATAAAAGTCAATTATATTTTTTCAAGAAAGTTAAAAAAGTTAAATGCATTACTTTAAAATTAACTAATTCTTATATCAAAAAAAATAATAAATATAAATATTTTAAAATAATATGTTTAATTTCTTTAATCTTTCAAAAAAATTTAATTGACTCTTATATTAAGAATGTGAGGAATATTGTATTAATGACCAAAATGAACCTCACGTTGAGTTGTTATAATTGGTAGAGGAGGTAGAGATGATGAAGCAATGTTGAGATGATTGTGACTGTGAGAGCATGGACACGCAGATAGATACAATTGGTGATGGCTTTTGAATTATGAGATTCTTTAATTGAAGGGACCACACCACAATGAGGATTAGTGTCTCTATATTTAAAAGTTGAATTTGCAGGTGGCACATGCTGCTCATGGAGAGATGTTCGTAACACAAGATTTATGTTTGTTTTTCTTATTCTTCACCATTATTAATTTAGTGGTTAATCTTAATCCTACTCCTAAATATTACACCAGTTTTAAAGAGAATCAAATGGAGATCCATTTTTTTTTGTTACTAATAAAAATTAATGATCTGTTGTTATTTTTTTTTCCAAAGAGAAAAAATTTCATTGATTATATCCATTGGGCTGACGACCACCAAAAGTGGCACCTTTTCAGCCCAAGAGACATGGAAATTGAGAAATTGGAATAATCAAAATTAAGAGTGAAGCCCAAAGCAGTTAAATTTCCAATATGGTGTGGGTTATTTATTTGGGCCACACTATTAATACACACGCATGGCGTAGCACACTGCTTGGAGCTTGCAGAATTGCTCAATTTTTGGGCCAATGATTGAGTATGGGTTATTCATCTGGGCCATCCTCTCCTTTTTCTTAAGTCACTAAATCAAAAATGCAATAATCAAGTAATAATATTATATCTAACGGAAGAAATTATTGCCATTAAATTGATCTTTTTATAGTAGTAACAAGAATTGAGTATAGAGGTAGAAGTTAGTTTATTATAATATGATAAATTAAAGTTTAAATCTTATCTGTCAGAGGTAGTATAAAATCTATATTGCATTACACTTCTAGTTTTTCTATATGTTGCCTTGTTTGTAGTGGGTTTTCTTTCTGGCTTACACTTGCTGCTTCTATATCAATTGATGCATAACAAGCGCATAAATGAAAGACTTGAAACGAGTTCAGCCATATTAGGCTAGAAGCAATATTACTTAACTCTTAAATATAGCTGTCTTTGATTTTTAATATACGAATTAGATAATTAATTTAAAGATATTAATAAAATTAGTTAAGTTAGTTATTTATAATAAACAGGTGTTGACTTTTCTAAAATATTTTTATTAATCATATGTATTGGAACTATCTTTTGATAGAACCCTTTAACATATGCAATCAATAGAGATACTTTGGAGAAGAAAATTATAAATTTGAGAGATAAAATTAATTCACATGTTGTATGTAGAACTGAAATGAAACCCATTATCTAATTCTTACATTAAAAATCGGATGTGATATGTATATTTAATGGGGGAGACCACTAGTCACGTGCCTTAAGGCTTTGTTTCAAGGGGAGGAAAGGGTAGGGTAGGGAACCAAAATAAATGATAGGGATATTTTGGCCTTTGTCTCTTTAAAATTTTGAACCAAATAAGAGAATGTGAGTATCTTCTCTACCCCACCTTCTCTCAAACCAAACAGACCCTTAGACTATAGAGAGACTAACCACCGATGCATTCCAATTTCCATCCCACAGATCCATTCCATCCCACAGATTGAAAGTTAATCAATAAATAATAATACGTACCATTTTGGCATTTAACCTCTTCTCATTTTCCCACTTAGAGTCTATCATCTCTGGACGCACACACACATTTCTTTATTGGTGCTTATCTGTGTTTTCCACTACCCCCAACAAATACTCCCATTATTTATTCACTTCCCACTTGTCTAATTTCACTGAATCTCCTTCAATTTGCTCTATCATATCCTAAAAGAACCATTTTTATAAGTGAAGGAACGTGTCACCCACGCGTTTTCCGTATTTTATTCTTCATGCTTCAATTTTTAATAATTTCTCCTTTGATTCTTGTCTCACAAGTTGCCATCTCATCTTTGATATATATATATATATATATACACACATCTCTTCCAAGTTCCAACGTCACTTTAATTTCTGCTTGACCACAGGTCATCAGTCTCACCAACTTTTCCGTTCAACCTTGCTCGTCCACACTCATGCACACAGAAACTTCCTAGAGCATATAGATTCTTTTCACATTATAGATCTTTGGTCCTCCTTCTTTGTTCATTACATCTATATATATCGAACTATCTTTACATATTTAAACAGTTGAAGATATATCATCATGTCAAAACTCCTTTACTTCATTGTTGCTCTCTACTTCTTCCTCAGGCAGAGTATTGCCGCAAACTTTTCTTCAAAATGTTCTCCTTCTGTTGGTTGCGGTAATGGAGTTCCCATTCACTATCCTTTCTGGGTGAACAACAATTCCGCCCAAGAATACTGCGGGTACCCTGATTTTGGTCTCAAATGCTCTGACAACCGACCCATTTTGAGTCTTCCGAGCGACACATACTATGTCACAGATATCGACTACGAAACTTCCAAACTAACACTAGTGGACATTGATGTGGTGAACCAAGAGTGCCCCAGAGCAAACCACAATGTTAGCTTGGGAAGTTTCCCAATGAGTGTTGATTATGAGTTGAATGTGAACCTGAGTTTCTACTTCAATTGCAGTTTATCTTCTTATAATAATGTCGATCTTCCTCTCAACACCATAGGGTGCTTGAGAAATGAAGGATCGAAGAAGTCATATGTGTCTGAGACTACAAATGGGTTGATGAATATGGATTGCGAGGAGAAGGTGGTCGTGGTGGTGATGGAGGAGGAGATCAGAAGACGTGATTTTGACTTGGTAACTGGGTTTGGTGAAGCCATGAACAAGGGCTTTGTACTTGATTGGCGAAAAGCAATGGATTGCGCTAAGTGTGAAGATTCTGGAGGATTTTGCGGTGGCTACGCTCAAACAAATAATCAGACGCTTTGCTTTTGCAGTGATGGCAGCATCTCTACCAAAAGCTGCAGCAAAGGTATTTCTTGTAACTTAATCTGCATCTCATATTTGTCTCTTTCTGGTAGTCTCTTTCCATACACACACACACACAGATAAAGTGCAGGGCTTAAATTTCATATCTGGTAAGCAGCTTAAAGCATTTAGTTTTCTGTAGTCTTTGATTTGAATATCATACATATAGCAATTTCATCACGGTGGAGAGTTTGGACTGTCGTATCTTCAGTCTTTGATTTGAATCATCTATGACTATGCATGAATGAAATCTGCCATTTGTATTTTACATGTAATGAAAGGTAAATTATTACTATGGTTTTATTCTAACATGGTTTGGCCTCTGAAAAATGTGGTAGTAGTTGCGGGTAGATGATGTCGAAGCAGCTTTGATGAATTTGTGTGTGCTTCAATGTATAGGAAGTTGAAACTGAATAGTGCTTTTCGGGGAGGTTAGGGTGATATTTGATGAGCTTTCCCCAGTTCATTAAATCTAGACTTATATATATAATTTTTTAATTTTGGATGGTTTATATTTAATTTTTCTAACTAAACAATTTTTAATTAAAAAATTATTAATTGAAAATATAACAGTTAAAAAAATTAATTTTATTTTAGATTTTATATTCATTAAAATAAGTTTTTTTCATAAAAATAAAAAAATCAGATTTGGGTGGTTCATATCTAATGAGTTAGGGAGCTCATCAAAGTAATGACCACCCCAACCAGGCACAATATGTACCTTATATATTCATAACTCATGAATATATAGAATATTGATGATATGTGTTCTATGTCTTTGTTTTTTACTTTCACTCCAAATACAATTATGTTTCTCCTGGAGGCAATCCTATTTAAGATATAGTTAGACACTAAATTTCTCCATCTCTCAGTGAGAATTTGAATATTAGTTTATCACGTTATAAGAGACTAACCCTTTTTTTTTGCTAAATACAAGTATTCTCATATTGGTGATAGTTCTTTTTGAAGTATTATTAGGTACTAAATGTGGCCATCCCTTTAAGAGGCCATTCAAATATTGATTAATTTCATTGTAATAGATTAGACTCTTTCATTAGATTCAACCTTTGATAATTAGCCTATTATATTAAACATAACTTCCTTTGGGACAGTTGTTATATAGTGTTGATTGACCTCACACAGTAGAGAAATTCTTTGACTTGAAGAGCCCATTAATCATTCTAAAACTCCCTAAACTATGAGGCCCAACTTGGATGACTCTCGGGCCATACAGAAATGACGTAGTCCAATTCAGAGCCCAATTCAAAAGAAACCCAAAACAAGAAAAGCAATAAATTGTTAGTTGGTGAGAAAAGAACCGTATTTAAATATTATTCAAGATGATTCTGAGAATAAATGAATAATCAATAAGATGCCTTGACTTTTAACCATAGGACTAATCAATAAGGAATTATATGTATTTGGTCAGCATTTTGAAATGACATCTGATGGCTAGTTTATATATAAAAGCCGTTTGTTTAATATCTATCAATAAATGTCACAGTATTGCGCGGAAAATATTTGTTCCAAGATAATAATTTTCAAAGGGGAGAATCCTTCATTTCTTCCATAAACTTTCGTCTTAAAATCACCTGCCTCATCCTTTTTTTTCTTTTTTTTAATTTGGTCATACCCCATTTTGTTATATAAAAGTCTCTAGTCTTGTATATAGAATGGTCTTAATTAGGTTCCACATTTTCTGTGTCAAAATATGCGTAATAATCCAAATCAATGGGTGTGAACTGTGAAGCTAATGAACATATGAGAGGTGGCTCAAATTCATGTGCCCTTCAATGAGTCAAAGCCATCTAGGTTGATTAACCCTTATTAGGCCAATTACTTGAAGGGTTTGTAGTTTGACTTTGATTCATATTCCCGTGATAGCTATTATCAACCTTTCCCAAACACAGACATTATCATCGCAATCTAACAGTACATGGGTCCTCCTTGTGTTCTTCTTCCCCATCAACTTCTCTTCTTCTTCTTCTTCTCCTTCATTCTCTTGTCCCCACAGTATTTCGCCATTGCTGATGAAAAATTCTCAGCTTGCGAGCCGTTTACCTGCGGAAACATCTCCAACCTTAGTTACCCATTCTGGTTCGATTCACTTCCTCAGTATTGTGGGCATCCAAGGTTCAAGCTGGATTGTAGAGAAGACAATGCTACCATCAACATGGCGTCCGAGGATTTTCGTGTGATCGATGTTCATTCAACCACAAGAACACTTGCAATAGCAAGAATGGATTTGTGGGGCACCAACTGTCCAAATGGATTCCACAACACCACATTGGATTATTCTCTCTTTAGCTACACTTCTGATAACGTAAACTCTACCATATTATATGACTGTGAATCTTTAGAATACACGCCTCCACCTGTGAATCTATCAAGGTCCGTGGAATTTAACTGCCCCGTTTATGGTGGTAATCCTCGCCGAGCATACTTTTTGCTGATCGGCGAGAGATGGTTTAACTGGAGCGCTCTGGGATGCGGAATTAGTATTACAGTTCCTGTTCGGGGGGTGGCAGCTCAAAGTTTCATGGAGGACGCCATAGATCCTGTCGACGTTATAGGTCAAGGTTTTGAGGTTAAATGGGAACTGACAGAAGAAGGACGATGTCAAGGTTGCAGAGATTCAGGTGGAAGATGTGGGTACAATGTAAGTGTTGGTGGATTCACATGTTTCTGTCCCAATCAGGGTTATGATCAAAATGGGTTTTGTTTTCGTGATGCCACAGTAAGGGCACCAACACCAGAACCATCGTTGCAGACAGAGAGTATGTTTTCTTCTTCCCAGCTTCTAGTTTAAGTTATTGATTATTAGGTTCTTGTGCTGCTTCACAAAATGGTGGTCCTAAGTCTCTCTCCTTTTTTTTTCGGATGGTGGTGTTTGATTTTTCTTAAACAGGTTAGGTGGTTTTCCCCTTTCATAGATTAATTGAATTGGTTGGTTTGGCATATTGTAATATATATGCAGAATACGACACTTGGGAAAAATAAATTAAAAAATATGGTGCTGGTATGTGTTGAATGCTTGTTGGCATCACAATACGAACTTTAAATCACAATGATGCTGTTGGTAAGGTGCATTTTTTTTTGTTTCGAGTAAAGCTAGCTTGTAGTTTAGATTAGATCTGAGTCCCCTTAAGAACTAAGCTCACTAAATTTTAGGCTTGAGCTTGAATATAATAAAGATCTTGAGAGGTTGGCAAAAAAAAAAAAAATTAAATAAATAAAGATTTTGAGAGGAAGGATATTTTTCTTCTTCTTAGATAAATAGATATTTCTTTTAATTATTTCTCACTTAATAGTTAATAGAAGGAATTTATGCATATGTTACTAGTTCAACTTACAACCTCCCACTTATTAGGATACAAGAACCTTTTTTTTTTTTTTTAAATCCTTGACCACCTTTCACCTGATTGTTTCTTTTGATGTTTGCTCTTTTAATATCAAAATATAGATTGCAGTTTTCATTAAGAAAAATGCAAGTATATTTAATATTTTCAATCATTTTCCGTATTCATTTTCCCCCCTCCTTTTAAACTCTGGTAGCCGTCTGTAGCGTCAGAATAAGCTAGAAACACTAACCTGAATTAGAAACAAAAGCTTCATTGTTTCTTGCCATGAATGCCGTATTAAGGCAATGATGAGCCGTTGATCCCTATGTGAGTGAGCTGTGAAGCCGATGCTTAGCAGTAAACTACGGTAATGTTTTATAAAAAAAGCTGAGCTGACGCATGTTGTGAAAGAACTTCACTAGGTAATAACGTTGCATAGCATTGGAAATATATATTAAAAAGGGAAACTCATTAAAGTTGTATCTTCTCCTCTTGCTCTGTTTCTTGTGACTCTGTCACAAGAAGTGTTATTATTGGAAAACACCATTGTACACTCTCATTCTGTAATACCAAATACGGCTAAGGATATAACACTTTGTGAGACCCCAAAGTAGGTGAAGGGGGATAGGTAAGGTGCATTCAAGTCCCATATCATTTGAATTTATCTAAAGTGAATGCCATATATATAGTTGAGACGTGATATTTGACATACAAGATGCCTTTTGAGTGACTATGTGATCCCAAAAAGATAAAACCTTATGCCTACGAGCAGTTAAATAGGAACAATACCTTAAGATATTATAATATAGTATTAGAGCTAAGGACAACTCTTTCTGTCAGTAGGAAGAGTGTAACACCAAGTACTGTTAGGAATCTAACATCTTGAGCGACCCCAGAGTGGGTGAAGGAGGAAGGAAGATGTAGTAGGCATGATGCATTCAAGTCACACATCGGTTGGATTCGTATAAAGTGAAAGTCATATATGTAGTTGATGTGTGATTTTTTTACATCTAAGATGCTTTTGAGTGATTATGAAATTTTAAAAAGATAAAATTATATATCTACAGTCGGCTAAACATGGGTAATACCATGATGTTACAAATTCTCTCTAACACAATGAATCCCCACACACTCTGCAACTCCTTCTTCTTCTTCCTCTTCCTCTTGTTGTTAACAACGACTCTGCCACAATCCCTGAGCCAAAAAGATGATCACATATACATAGCATGCAGCCGCCCTTACAACTGTGGAAACTTGGTAATATCCTATCCTTTTAGGGTAGGAATTCCACCCCATTACTATGGCAGAGATGGTTTCCAAGTCACGTGCCTGTCTCCTGACATCGCTTCCATTCAAATCTGCTCTCAGAACTTCACCTTCAACGATTTCGATGCCTATGGTTTTATCGTCAAAATGGTGCGAACAGACATCCCCAAGCTACGATAATTGTTCTTTCCCTTTCACCAACACTACTCTGAACCCCACTCTATTTTCTTTCAAACCGACCTCTGTGAACATGACCATATTCTATGACTGTGCACCTGAGTTTTCCATCGACCGGAACAACTTCAAGTGCAGGGATGATAGGAAAAAACAAGCTTTCTTTATGGATCAATTTATGTTGCCTAAATTCCCAGAATTAGTTCAACACTGGGATTCAACTTTAGGTGCCAATATTACATGGGGTGTTACCGTGGACCCTTTTGGTGGAATTGAATCGCTGAAGGTTGCTTTGGATAAAGGGTTTAATGTGCAGATTATTGCAGACGAGGGTGAGTGCAAAAAATGCATGGAGTCTGGGGGAGCTTGTGGGATGAGAGATGATGGGTCACAATTTTCATGTTATTGTCCAGAGGGACCTTATGACTCGGCGTGTCCTGCTTTTGCAAGTACGGCTTCTTCCTCTGTTCCTTCTTCAATTAGGCCCTTCAATTGCTCTGCCACATGCAAGTTCTTGTTAGATATCACTTGGAAATACGCTTAGCTAGTTTCCAATAGAGAATAACATAGATTTTAGAGCAATCACCGTGAACAAGAGCAGATGGCGTCACTAGGAAGTTCATTAACTTTCACCTTGTTAATTAAGCCTTTAGCTTGTTCGTTAGGAGTATTCGATAGTTGAAAAGTCTTGACATGATTGAAAGTTGTGAATCAAATAAATACCCAATCCATGAAGTTACGTTACAGTAAACCAAAAGCTTGGTAACCCTGTTAGCTCCCACGATTCGTCCCCTGAAATTCCCAACTGAGCTGCCTGTAGGGTTTTGATTTACTAGTAATATGACTTCTCTCGATTATAGTATGTTCAACTTAAATTTTGAATAGTTATTATATTTCGTAACAAAACAGCATGCATAATCAACTTTGGAAACCTTCGAAGCGTAAAAGGAGCAAGCCTGTAATAGGAAAAATAGAAATATAAATTGACAGGTATAGGGAAGTCAAAGCTCAATCTTAATGTACAAACCGTTGGCACACGTAAAATTCACCAAAGAGAAAAACACTCTTTGATTTTTCTGCGGAACCGAGTCTTTTATGCATGGTGGGAAGACGAATTCATTCACGTACATTGGTGGGAAGGGATTTTCCTAAATCCTAGCCGGGGAAAAGGCCAAATTATCTCCGCTTGATCTAGTCTTTTATATATATATATTATAGTCAATTTTGAGCATCATCTTTACTTTAAAACTAGATGTCAGATTGGGATGGATATATTTTATCATATAATTATTTTAGTTTTAAATGAAACATGTTAATGGCATTAACATGAAATTTTTTTTTAACATTTTCATTAATAGTAAGAAAAACAATTCTTTTTTTGTTATTTTAAATCAAGGGCATTAAGTCATTTACCCTTCACTTCTTTCCACTGCAGTTTTCCTCCATCAAGCCGTAAAATTTGTTCATCAAACAATTTTTTATTCCAATACATATCAAATATGTTAGTTGTCAGAATTCTTCCATTCCTTTTCATCGTAATTAATTTTGCCTACCAAACAGGTCCTTGGGAGGAATTTTCCTAATGCAATTATACTTAAGCCCCTTTAAATTATAGAGTAATAAATAATAGTGTTAGTATACATAAGTTATAAGAAAGTAATGGTATAATTTAAGCAACGAGATTGATTGTTACTAGGAGGGATGCAAGTTAACAAGTGGGGCCATTTTGA
>QFDD01007731.1:0-10082 GCA_006871305.1 Vachellia collinsii | reverse complement strand
GAGAGAGAGAGAGAGAGAGAGAGAGAGAGGACAATTGTAAATTACTTAACTAACCTCAAAAAGTTTACCTTCCCAGGAACTGTCAAGAATGATTCATGCTTATATATCATTTTTCCATATGATCCCATTCATTATATTTCAATATATACTTTAAAGTTTAAACTAAAAAGGGAGAATAATAGAATAAAAAAGGAGTGTATATTGAAGAGGGTGCTTTTATATATCTATATATAGATACATAGACACACACCAGTACTTTGCTCAGTCATTCCCCTTGGAACTTTGAAGCTTTACAATTTGAATCCTCTTCCCAGATTCATTCATCAGAGAGAGAAGCACTATAGTCCTTTGTTATAAGTTCATAGCAGAGTTCTTTTGGCTCCTTTTAATGCATAACAGCTTAAGGAAGTTACATAGGAATCTACCTTTAATTCTTTTTTTTTTGTCTCCCTTTTCTTTTCTTGAACAGCAGATATTCGTTCTTAGATAACAATTAGGTCATTAATTAACTAAGCATAAATTAAACTAATTCTGCAGTAACAACTATTTATAGAAGTATATTCTTGGCATATCTGTATATATTTATGTAGATTTTAAGATCAAGACTTTATAAAAAGAAAGAAAGAAGAATATTAATAAGTAATTGTGCACTAAGAATATTTTAAGATCAAATGGTATGGAGTGATCTGAAAATGATTAGAGAAAGACAAAAGAGAACACTAAATAACTTGGTTAATAACTATCTAAATATTTGATTGCTAATGGAACATAATGGCGTCTTGTGCCTTATGTAACCAACCCTATTTGAAGGAAAAAGGCTTGTTAAATAGTTGTATTTGTATAGTCATGTATATCTTAAGATCAAGATTCTAAAGAAAGAAAGATGAGTTTTGATAAGTTTAAGCTCCTCATATCATAGAATGAGTTAGGTCAAATTCAAAAACTGAATATGACTCATTCAACAGTCACCTACTACACTATACCCATAAAATAGTTTACCTAAAAATTATATTTTTGCCTAGTCCCAAGTTCAAACATCCACAGCAGTAGTATCATGCATTATTATATAACATTGATGATACCTTGTATCATTTTTCTCTTTTACAGTAATACTAGCAAGCAATAACTCTATAAAGTAAAAGTGTTATACAATGATGGATTTTCCAATCATATACGCACCTCACAAGAAGAAAGGTCAAATTAATGTGACTACGTGAGGCCCCCTAAGCCTTCCTTGCTGTAACAGTTGGTCAAACGTATGTCTAATCCTGCCTTCTCACTAACTATTCTGCATGGGAAAACGTCACAATGAGTCCTCATGAAAATAGAAAAACACTCATAATTATATTACAGAGAGGACGATAAGTGTTTGTGTTTGTGTGTGTAAGTTTTGATTTGATCTTAAACATATTCTCCACTGCAGATTGCATGCATGCATATCCAAACATCAAATCTCAGCAAAGCAAAGAATATCGGAGATGGGAAATTAAACTATCAGGTACGAAGAGAATAACTTTAATGCTATTATGATTTCAAGAGAGAATGTAATAAGCTTTTATGTATTTCGATAAGAATCTACCATAGGGAGGATGATAAACTAAAGTTTCTACATCTCAAAAACCGAAAAAGCAAGCAAATTTAAAAAAAAAAAAAAAAAGGGTGAGAGAGAGAGAGATAGAGAAATTATCTCTCTTTGGGAGAGGAGCAAAAATGATGAGATGAAAGTAGTCAAAAAAGTGCTGCATACTGAAAGTTAATAATCAAACTCAAGCAGGACATATGTTTTCTGGCTGCCAAAAAATAACAAAATCGAGCTGTGAGTAATTTGCATAAACCAAAGTGGTCCATAAACGTGAGAGCAGTGTTTTATCAGCTTTGCATCCTTTATATGGTAACACAAAAGGTTAGGTGCTAAGTGGGTGGTTGGACATGAGATAAGATTAAGACAAAAGGTGATTGCAGTTCGCCGGGGGGGGGGGGAGAGATGGAAAAGAGCCAATAATTCTATGGAGGATAGCAGACAGAGGGTTGCTTTTTGGGTACTTGGGGAATAAAATGCTGTCTCTCTACGAGGATTGGCGTGTAGAGAGAGAGAGACATCCTCTTTTCTCTCTCCTCACAAGTAACCATTAACCAAAATTTTCTTCTAAATAATATTCTGCATATGATCCCTGTTGATGGTATGCATAATATCGTTTGAGTATTTAAAAAATAAGAGTCTTGTGATACAGTTCATTGTCAATACCAAAAATGTTGTTTTACCGTTTCCAAGGAAAAATTTAAAAGAAAAGGGAGAGAAAATATAGCACTTTTTTATTTTTGGGGCAAGGGAATTTTTTTTTTTTTTGGGATTACACAAGGAAAAAAAATCTTTGATCACGCTGTGGGGGCTTCTTTTTCCACCTTTCCCCTTTAGTACCTCTTTTGAATTTCTGCTGGCATTGTCTGTCTATTCGAAGTCTGATGTGGAAAAAGGAGGGAAGCTCTGAGAGAGCTTAACCTGAAATTTAAAAAAAAAAAAAATGTGGGGTCCCCATTTTGCAAATAAGTATTTTCTTAAACAATATGCCACCTCAAATATGTGCAATTATATATATATAACACCACAAAGATCTTAACTATATTATGTTCTCTAATCAATATATAGAATCTTGGAGTTTTTTTTTCTTCCTCTCCATGAACATACATGCACAGATAATGCTATGACAGAAGATGACTGCAATCTTCAGCCTTCTGCCCTTCGATATATAATATATAATGAGTGATGAAGCTAAAATCTTACAATGTGCATCGGCCAATATGCAAACATAATGCTACATATCAAGAAAAGAGTAAAATGGTAGTTAAAAAGGATCAGTGTCTAATTGGAATAAATAAATTTTATGTATCAGATAGAGATCATGATACACGTGGCACAGTTTATATGAACATATTTCGACAAAAATGAGCCACAGCACACTGTAAACTAGAGAGAGAGAGAGAGAGAGAGAGAGATGAAATGGAAATAAAAATAAACTTGTAAAAAGAGGATTCTTTAAACTATGACAAAAACAGGATTAAGAGTGAAAAAGAAAAAGTTAAAAACAATTAAGCAGTGACAAGAAGTATAAAGGAAGAAGCGGTCATATGGCCTTATATATAGTCTGCTATTTCTAAAGCTCAGCTACACTTGCCCAACAAACTTCCTCTAAAAAAAACCTTCTTTCCACATCTCTCCCTCTCGATATTCAAAACTGTCAACACTTAGTTTCAGCTTCCTCTGATCAAAAGAGAGGAACAAAAATCTCCCAACTCCATTTCAGGTCATCAATAACAGCATATTCAAAGAGATCAAGGGGGTGGGGGGTTTAAGAGAAACATAAGGAAATAAGAAGACCAGAACGAAGAAGCAGCACTGTGAGAAAAAAGGTTTCTTTCACAAAAGGGGGGTGAAGGGGGGTGGAGTTTATCCAAGTTATGCGCTCAGGAGGTTGTGCATTACAGCAGACCCTCACATCGGAGGCTGCATCTGTGTTGAAGCATTCTCTGGGCTTGGCTCGCAGGAGGGGCCATGCCCAGGTCACTCCACTCCACGTGGCAGCCACCTTGCTCAGCCTTAGAGCCAGCTCCTTCAGAAGGGCATGTCTCAAATCTCATCCTCATCACCAAACTTCTCCACATTCACATCATCCTCTCCACTGTAGAGCCCTTGAGCTCTGCTTCAATGTGGCTCTCAACAGGCTACCAACGACACCGACTCCAAATCTGCTCCACACCCAGCAGCCTTCTCTTTCAAATGCTCTCATTGCTGCTCTCAAAAGAGCTCAGGCTCACCAGAGAAGGGGTTGCATAGAACAACAGAATCAGCAGCCACTTTTGACTATAAAGGTAGAGCTTGAACAGCTTGTTATATCTATTCTTGATGACCCTAGTGTTAGCAGGGTTATGAGAGAGGCTGGGTTCTCTAGTACTGCTGTAAAGAACAGGATAGAGGACTCTTCAGTTTCACCTCCGTGTTCCGTTTTCCAGTGTTACAGCACTTCTGGAGGTGTCTTTTCTTCTCCTTGCTCTCCTTCTCCTAGTGAAAACCAGAGGGAAACCATCAATCCGAACAGTTTCAGGCACACCCACTTCTACACTGCTCCTGAGTACTACAACACAGTGCTTTTCTCTCCTCAAAAGCGAACCCCTGTGTACCCTATCGCTGAACCAGCTTCATCCATGGAAGACATCGAGTTGATTTTGCATGTGCTCTTGAGGAAGAAGAGGAACATTGTGATAGTTGGGGATTCTGTGTCCATCACTGAGGGCCTTGCGGGAGAGTTGATGGGAAGATTAGACAAAGGAGAGGTTCCTGATGAGTTGAAGTCAACCCGTTTCATCAAGTTTCATCTCGCACCAGTTTCCTTGAGGTCCATGAAGAGAGATGAAGTTGAAATGAACCTCTTGGAGCTGAAAAGAAAGGTGGATTCCACTGTATCAGGAGGAGGAGGTGGCGCCATCATTTACATTGGAGATCTGAAATGGACAGTGGAGGCAACTTCCTTTAGTGAAAAAGAGGAGGGAGGAGAAGCACCTGGATATAACCCAGCGGATCATCTAATTGCAGAAATAGGAAAGTTGTTCTCTGACCACGGAAGCTCAACAAATGCTAAGGTATGGCTGATGGCAACAGCAAGTTACCAAACATACATGAGATGTCAAATGAGGCAGCCTCCTCTTGAGACCCAGTGGTCTTTTCAGGCAGTTCTTGTTCCGTCAGGTGGACTTGGCTTAAGCCTCCATGCTTCCGGGTAATTAATCATCTCTCGGCAAGTAGATTAATTGTCTTCAGCCTAAAAATCCTAACTCATTAAAGAAAAGCAAGAAGGCATAAAAATGGAAAACAACGTGAAATATCCATGTTGTTGCTTAGTACATGCTGTCAAAAGTTTGGTTGGTTGGTATAAGGCAGAAGTTGTTTTGTCGGTACATAACCTCTCAAGACATTAGGTAGCAGAAACTATGCCTGCCGAAAGGAAATTAAATAAAGTCAGTGAGGAGTTAAATATTATTTAGCAATTACTTGATACTTGATTTGAATTTGCAAACAAGTGTCCATGTTTTTTAAATTACTTTTCGTGTTTATTAAGGCTTCTGCACTCATTTTTTGCAGTGTTCTTGAGTCAAAAATGACCATTTCCCAAAACTCACCACATATGCTGGAAAAGAAACTCTTCAATAATAAGGAGGAGCAGGATAAGCTCACTTGCTGTGAAGAATGTGCCTCTAACTATGCAAAGGATGCTCAAATGTTCAAGCCAGGCCAGACCAAATTCTTGCCTTCCTGGCTTCAGTCTCATAGCATTGAGGCCCATCAGAAGGTAGCAACTTCACTTTAAGACAGTTGGCCTTTGTGTCTGTTTATGCGTATGTTTTACTTTCCATTAATTTGAGTGATGAGTAGTGGTGGCTCATAAATGTAGTTAAATGTTTTCAGGAAGAATTAACCCAGTTGAGAAGAAAATGGAATAGACTATGCCAGTTTCTTCACCAAAGCAAGCATTCCCAGAACCACTGGAACGATAGCGTATACAACAATCACAGCACAGATGGGAAGATTTATCCCTACAATTCTTCATATCCCATGTGGTCAAAGCAAGGAAGTATTTTCCCAGATTCAAGTTGCATATCATTTGCAGACTCAGCTGCTAAATCCACTCATAGCTCCAATCTTGTACCTCGATTCCGACGTCAACAATCATGCACTATTGAGTTCAGTTTTAGTAATGGAACTCAGAAACAGCAGCAAGCAACAGGAGAAGAACCGAGCTTGAAATCTCTCAAGGGCATGGAAGGTAAAGAAGTAAAGATTACTCTTGCACTTGGGAATTCCCAATTCGGTGCTTCAGAGCAGGGGGAGGAAAATATAACTGATACAACACAGCGAAGAGCTCATGTTTGTAAACTATTGCAGGAGAATGTGCCATGGCAATCTGAAACAATCCCTTCAATAGCAGAGGTTTTGGTTGTTGAGTCCCAATCAAAGAGGCAAAACGCAACTTGGTTGGTTTTGAAGGGCAATGACTCGGTAGGGAAAATAAGGTTGGCTCGTGCAATTGCCGAATCTTTCTTTGGTTCAGATGATCTGCTTCTTCAACTGGACATGAAGAAGGTGACCTCAGCATCTCCATTATCTGAAGTGCTGATGAGAGCTTTGGAAGCCCATGAAGAACTCGTCGTCTTCATCGAAAACATTAATTTCGCTGACACCGATTTCAAGAAATTCCTCGGAGGCATTTATGAAACAGGAATGTTCAGCCAGGCAATAATCATAGTGACGACCAGTGACTCAACGATAAACGAAGAACAGAATCAGGACTCAGTGATGCAATTAACATTGCAGGTCAGCGAAGCCAATCCAAACTTGGAGACACATTGCATTGTAGGCCAAAAGCGAAAAGCAGAATTCAATCTTTTCACCAAAATTAAAAAACCAAGAACCGAAGACAAGGAAGTTGAATCAAACAGAAAGAAGGACTTCTCGAGACAGTCAAGCTTCAACACCCTTGATTTGAACATGAAAGCCAATGAAGAAGACGACGACGGTGATGGTGAAAGTAGCGGGAGCCCCATTTCGAGCGATTTGACCCGAGAAACCATGCCGGATTCCACAAACCCCAATGGGTTTCTGGACTCAATCAAGGACCAATTCGAGTTCAACCAAAGTCCAGCTCGAGACAGAGAAATGGCAGAGCTATTCTCAACGAGAATTAAAGGGTGCTTTGAAGAACTTCACGGGAAGCAAAATGTGAGGAATTTCAGTATAGAGGAGAAGGTGATAGAGAAAGTAGTTGGTGGGTGTGGTAGTTTTACTAACAGAGTGTTTGAGAAATGGCTAAAAGACATTTTTCAAAGAAGCTTAGAAACAGGAAAGGAGAAAGAGGGTATAGGTTTTAGACTTTGTTGGGGTGGAAACGGTAAAGGTAAAGGAAAAGGTAAAGGAGGGGACATTAGGGTTTTGGATAGTGGAGAAGTTGGGTTCATGAGTTCATCTCTGCCAAAAAGCATCAAAGTTAACTACTTGATGGATTGATGAAGAAGATGACGAAGTTTGGGGATACGCGTTTTTATGTAAAATTATTATTATTACTGTTTTGTAAAATGGGAGTGATAGGGTTTGTGTAACTTACTAATTTCCATAATTTTATTGCATGGGGGTGTTTCTTTTCTAGTTTATCCTCTCTTTGTCATGTTATTTCTTTTCTGATGATCTGTATTGTACGACTTCTAATTTAAGCTAATTAACTTTATTAGGTAATAGTAGGTTTTTTTTTTAATTTAAAGGGATGGATACTAATGGCTTGATATTATGGACATGATTAAAAAAAATAACTCAACATAAAAAAATAAAAAAAAAACAGAGCAGGTTTCATATCATAAGAAGAACATTCAATTCCCCCTACTTTTTTGCAACAAACATCCATCACACACACACATGTCAATTGAGTTGGTGAGAAAAATGATAAGAATTTTGCAAATGATGAAATGGAACTTGCTGTAACCTTGGACATGGAAAGCACTCTTGCTACATTTAATGATTGTTTGGGTAATCATTGACCAGTATGTTACTAGACTTTGATCATGACATGAGTCTTGACCAATTCAACCATCAATTTGATCTTCAAAACATTGCTAAAAATTATAAAAATATACCAGATTAGATCACATCTATAACTTTATGTATATATAACATTTGACCAATAAATAACACGTGTTTCTATTTTATATTAAGATTGAGTTTCAGATATTTGAATTTCAAAAATTTTAAGTACCAAATTAGGTCAAGTCCATAGCTTTATGTAATGTCAATGTATTTTTATCTATTTTTCAAGTACTAATTTTGCAAATGGGACAATTTGTTATTAGTTACATTCAAACCCTTCTCTTCCTCACTAAATTATGAATCAAC
This sequence comes from Vachellia collinsii, assembly GCA_006871305.1. NCBI lineage: Eukaryota > Viridiplantae > Streptophyta > Magnoliopsida > Fabales > Fabaceae > Vachellia > Vachellia collinsii. Next base: position 2,152 of record QFDD01007731.1, on the reverse strand, counting down.
CCATCTAGTTTTATATATATAACATTTGACCAATAAATAACACGTGTTTCTATCTTATATCAAAGTTGAGTTTGAGATGTTTGAATTTTAAAAATTATTTTTCGCTTTATCGAGATTCATGTAACTCCCTTATCCTCTATGTGGAGGAGATTTTTTAAAAAATATTATATGTTTATTTATTGCAAAACACTAATAATAGGTCTAAAGATTTTGGTATCATTTTTTTTACTCCCTTAATTGCAAGCTAATCTTATTGCATTAATTAACCATTTTCTTATTCTCTCTTTTACAATCACCCCTCTCTTCATAAATATTGAATTTTTGAAAAATAAATTATATTTTTAACATATTTAATTCCTAAACAATTTTGTCATAGCTTGGTTTTTTGTATCTTATAAAAGAATTAGAAGAAGTATTGTTATAAAATAGGACTAAAAATAAGAATAGAAAACAAACTAAACACCTGGATTCCCTTTTCCACAATCTCTTTCATTCTTTGTTCTTCATTTGTTGCCATGAAGAGACATTCATAGGCAACTTTGGCAATGCACAAACAGAATAATAACAACACCACCAACAATCCATATTCCACCCAAACACTCAGAAAATATATCAATTAAAAAGAGAGTATAGTGATAATGAGGATTATGCAGCAGCCTCTACAACAAGACAGAGATGCTTTAAGGTTCCAAAACTATTAATCTCTTCAAAAACAAAACAGGGAATTGATGAATGATCATTACTTTGACCTCAAAAGTGTTGCATGATTGAACGGCGCCTGTGGGCCCTGTCTTCCCATTTCACAACACAATCATCATCGTTCTTATTCCTCTGCCTAATTTTCTTCACATCACCTACACACACTCACATATATATATATATATAGAGAGAGAGAGAGAGAGGGTATACTATATATCATCTCTGATTATATATATAAATATAAATGAATTAATTACTGATATTTGATTGCTTTGGCAAAAGCACTTGAGTGTCCTGCTGCATTAATTATGCAAAGGTTTTCACTATCATAGCTGAATCATACTCCACGTTCATCCATTTTCTTCAAATTCAAAATCCAATTTTGGTGCCCATCTAATAATGCACCTCTTGCATCCAAACAAAACTTAACTCTACTTCTACTTTTTAATTTCTGTTGTTTTATTATTAATTAATTATCCAAGTTGTAAAGGAATGCCTTAATATAAGATATGTCTCTCATGAAAAAGTTTCTTTCTTTTTGCCATGGCACAACAATGGCTGGTGCTTGAATTATTTTTTTTAATGTGTATTTTGGATTATTTTTTTTTAAATTGAAGTTTTATTTTTAAAATTTAATTACAAAAAAAATGTTTTTTTTTTAAAAAATAATGTAATCCTAGTGAAGAATTTTTAAATACTTTATTGTAATTAAATTACAGAACAAAAAATATCTAAGAATCATGATTTTGTTGGAAATGAACAATATCTGTAATTATGTATAAGTAATTGATGATTCTGTCTAATCTTGGCTAGTTATATAGTTCACCACTTCAATTTAACGTGATTTGATTTTGCCACATAAAAATTAAATAACTTAATTTTATATACAAAACTATATATGTAATTAACCAGTACTCACCACCACCATAAGCAATAATAACAACAAACTTTGTGAAGTCTAAATGATCTAATATTCAAAAATTAATATGATTAAAATGCACAAATGCAACTAATGGTGGTTAGGTTATATGAAAATGATTTGATTTTTCTAAAGTGATGTCAGGGATTTGAATTTTGTAAATTAACAAAATCACGTTAACAAATATAACTCTTAATTAAATCCGACAATGCAATAATACAAATAGTGAAATGGTGTGATAAGTTTGAGTTGAAAGAAAAGCCCACTTTAAGCTTCATGCATGTATCTATGTGTCACTTTTTTTTTTTTTTTTAATAATTCTGATAACATTGCTCAGAAGAGTACAACAACCGAAATGTAGGAGAGCCTAAACACAGCCTCCTTCAACTGTCGTCACCCCATGAAATAGGGTTGGGGGTTGATCTAAGATACAAAATTGGTTCATCATCCTATGGGACATCTTCGCTAAGTAATCCGCCATATACATATTCTCTCTAATCTTATGATTAATCATAACATGCCAGTCCCTATGGA
>QFDD01007728.1:0-15549 GCA_006871305.1 Vachellia collinsii | reverse complement strand
CGGCTTTATGTGCAACTCCAGTGCACTCTGATGCTCTCAACTCTCGTGCTCATCTCTCATTCTCTCAATGCTCATGGTCATATCTAGCAACCCATCTATTGCAAAGTCCAGATTTGCTCTACTTGTGAAGTCTCATCCCTCTACAGTATGTGGTCTCATCTCATCGATAATCAACCATTGCTCTGCATTACAATCTTCGCTTTATCATCCATGGATTCTTTACTCATCGGCTCTTCTCTCCTCTTTTCCTCCTATCTCTACACTCCTCAGTCTCTACTCTCTCTCCTCATCCCCTTCATGTCAATCCGGACAATTATAGGTATTTTTGGTAATTAATCTAATTGAACTGCAAACAATAAGACATTGGCAATGCCTCTTTCAACTCATTCTCAATACCTCATCGTTTTTATACCTATATGATGGCCCCTCTCTGATTCTATATTAGCTTATAGTCTATAAGGTTGTGATTCAAATCCCATGTGAACACTTTGGGTAGATGGTCTATAAATACCTTTTTGAACGCTTTATTGCTTTATATAGGTATATCCTGATTATTGTAAGCTCTTGGCTCAGCCCACATCAACTTTTTTTTTTGTTTGTTAAAAACCGTGCAAGATGTCTGGAAAAAAATTAATCATGCGTAATGGCCCTTTAGTTTTATATATAAGACATTTTTAAACTTTTTTTCTTGATCTTTTATTATATACATGCCTGTTCATTTATTTTATCTAATATATTAAATTCTTTTGAACGTTTTTTTTCCGTATATTTTCGTGATGGCACTAATCAAATGGTAGTTTTTTATGCCATTCTTCCCGTCAAAGCCCATTGTCTCCCCCGGCCGTAGTTGCAAAACTGATTTTACTTTCGATTGGAAAATTGACAATTAACTCATGGAATTATTTTTGTTCCATCCCATAAATTTAATTTGTTCAAAATGATTGATTTACTGTCCGTCTCATTACATTAATGTTGGATTTGACTTCATAAGAAACAATTGAAACTCAACGAAATATATATATTCTCATGTAATATGATTTTGCTCTAAATCTGAATACGAAAAAAAGGTTTTATTTCCTGAGTTCGTGCAGATTTGAAAATTTATTTATTGAAAGTCTGAACAAAATATCTACAATTAATTCAATTCAACGTATAGGAAAAGTTTTTGTATTTGTTTAGTAAAAAATAATTAATCAAACAAATTAGTACAAAACAGACCACGCCTAAAACCTTTTAAAAAGCCTGAATTATAAAAAATAGGTTAACAAGTAACAAGTCATAAATAGACTGAATTTAAACAGGCAAAAAAAAAAAGGGCCAAAATTATATAAATTTATCTAAATTGTCCAAAATATAAAATAATATAAGATCATGACATCAATTTATATATGTAATATAACTATGATAATATCTTCAAACTGTGATGTAGGAATGAGGAAATAAACATTATTTATAACATAAATTTATATACAAAATATAAATATAATTTTATTTTTTAATGTATAAACATACATGTTTAAAAGACAGACTTTAAGAAATAGACTTGACATGATCATGCATTCAAACCTTTTAAGTAGAATCATGAAAAAAAATAAATGAATTCAAACCTTTTAAGAAATAGTTCTTGATTTGGTCTGTTTTACAAAAAGACAAAGCCAGAGGCTCTTGCAGGCTGTTTAGCCTGTAATCTTCCCCTATCACACGTCATTATTAAAGTAGAATCATTAAAAAAAATGAATGAATTAAATCATAGGATTAAATGTTATTCTTAATAAGTAAATTCCAAACAACGTGTTGAATTACATAAAGACAAGACATGGGTGAAAGGTTGATGTTATGAAAAACGTGCGAAGTGATTGCCAGATGAGGTAGAGGGACGAGTGGACGAGGGAGGGGAACTGCAAAATATCTGCATCCACATCTTCTGGGTCCCTTACGTGTTAGGGCTAAACGGGAAATTACGAAATGGCAAGTTATTGTCTTATTTATTATTATCAATACCTAAATTAATTATGTTATAAATTTAAGGGAAAAGAAGATAAGAGATAGTAGAGAAATTAAAGATGAACTCTTACATAATATTTATAAGTATAGATTTACAATAAGATAGTAAATTAATATCAAAGATTATATGAGATAACAAGGGGATAAATAAGATAATTAGGGATAATATGAGATATATACATCCAAAATAATAATATTCATAACACTCCCCTTTGGATGTCTATGATTAAATGTATGCCTCAAAAAAAAAAAAAAACTTCAACTAAGAAAAACCCTTGGATGTCTTATTGATTGTCTCAAGTGTGTACAATACATATGTAGTGCCTAATATTTATAGGAATGGATTTACATTAAGATAGTAAATTAATATAAAAGATTATATGAGATAACAAGGGGATACATAAGATAATTAGGGATAATAGGATATATGTACATCCAAAATAATAACATTCATAACACTCCTCCTTGGATATCTATGACTAAACGTATGCCTCAATTAAAAAAAAACTTCAACTAAGAAAAACACTTTGATGTCTTATTGATTGTCTCAAGTGTGTACAATACATATGTAGTGCCTAATATTTCCATGTATTTACAATAAGCAAATAAATTAATACCAAAGGTAATATGAGATAACAAGGGCATAAATAAGATAATTGGGAATAATGGGAGATATGTACATCCAAAATAATAATATTCATAAAATTTCCCCTTGGATGTTTATAGCTAAACGTATGCATCAATAAAAAAAAAAACTCCAACTAAGAAATACCCAGTAGAATAAAAACCTAATCAAAGAAAAAAAAGTAAAACGTTTATAGATATACATCATAATGCTGCCTCATTAAAAACATTTCTAGGAAAACCTAGTAGAACAAAACCTATATAAGAGAAAACGAATACAACATGTATCAATCTCCCCTCTTGACAACATAACTAAATATCTCTAAGTTTGCGAAGTCAAATATTTGTACTATGAAGTTATTTGGTGAATAAATATGCTAGATTTTTATTGTAAAAGATTTGTTGAACAATAATTTCAGCCATTTTCAAAGGTCATGGGCAAAAACAAACTTTAGTGAAATAAACTTTACTCTATTGCCCTTGATATAGTTATACCTATACATCTAAACAAGTATAATAAGAAGCATTTGCATTAACGAACAATTCATATTTAGATATACATGAATATAATGACCCAATATCTATAATACCTCTGAAATAACGAAGAATATGTTTCATTCTATTCCAACGTATTTGTTATGTTGAAGTACTTTCTAATAGATTAATAATGAGAAATGATATGCCCGAACATGTGAGATTAACAAGATACATTAGTGCCCCAATAGCACTAAGGTATGATACTTCTGAACCAAGTTATTCTTCATCTCTATCTTTATTAATTTCTTGATTAGCATGGAGAGATCTCACGATGACTTATCTAGGGAAATTGTTCTCTCTACATACATTTGTCCGAAATGATTGATTTACTGTTCCGTCTCATTACATTAATGTTGGATTTAACTTCGTAAGAAACAACTAAAACTCAACGAAATATATATTCTCATCTTATATGATTTTGCACTAAATCTAAATACAAAAAAAAAGGTTTTATTTCCTGAGTTCGTGCAGATTTGAAAATTTATTTATTGAAGGTCTGAACAAGATATCTCCAATTAACTCAATTCAACGTATAGGAAAAGTTTTTGTATTTGTTTAGTAAAAAATAATTAATCAAACAAATAAAAGAATATCACGGGACCGATGAAATTTTCAAATGACGTACCAGAGTTAGCATGTAAAAGAGAAAACATAAGTCATGGCCCAACAAAACACTGTGTGGGAAAACTCCTGATTCCTAAGAGTGAAAAAAGACCAAGTCATGCCCACAAGCTAGAAATAGGGCGAATTTAGATGGATAAAAAAAAAAAAGGCCAAAATCATATAAATTTATATAAATTGTCTTGAATAAAATTACCTTCAATAGAATAATAGGAAAAAAAAACAATCAACTCCCTTATTAAACCACTCTTTTTTTAAACGTGCTTAGAGACTAACCAAATATGGATTTGAAATAGATCAGGAGCCCATCAGGGAGAGGCTTTCCCAATGAGGTGTTGGATAGCAAACCACTTGATATCCAAAACAACATTGAACTCCAACTAATTTGATTCAAATTGGGTCAAGCTCCGAAAGGAGATATTGTTCCACTAATACTTTCTATATATTTAGATAGCCTCAAACTCATACATTATATTTAAACATGAGCCTTTGAGGGATCAAAGGCATTGTGTTTAGCTCATGATATGGTGAATCAATACTTGAATACTCACTAGAAAATGTGTCTATATTTAGTGTTTGATAATTTTGTTTCCAATAAAAAGATACATGTACTTAAGAAAAAAAAATACAATAACCTCATGGTAGGAAGAAGATGGAGACTTTCACTCTGCGAGAAAGGTAAAAAAAAACGGGAGAATTACTATAAAGACCAATGCAAAAGAATTAATATCAGATAGATCCCAAGAAGTTGTCAATGTGAATAACTTGAGTTGTCATTTGTAGCTGCTTGAGTTGTCAATGGGACATTTCTGATATTAATTCTCTTGCATGGGACCTTATAGTAATTCCCCAAAAAAAAAAATAGATTTCAAATATAAAGAAATCATTAATGGGGAATTTGAACAATAATTTTGAAGGCCTCATCATCAAGGTTGACTTTTAGGTCATGAGGAAATCTTGTGATTTGTCATTCTTAAGGATTATAGCGATCTTTTGGTAAATTTTCAATATCTATATCATTCATCTTTAATTGGATGAATAAATTAACCTAAAAGTGTATCTAAAAATTAATATTACAATCTAATATTTAAAATCCAAACATACCTCTCAAACCGACACTAAGACAGCTAGATGGAGGTCGTGCTTCCATTAGAAATTTGTTAAAAGCACCCATCATGCATAAACTAGTGATTGATTACATCCCCTTTTTTAAATTTTAGACAGCAGACAAATATCCCAAATTTTTATGTGACAAAAGACGTATCTTATACCATTAAACCCAAGAGTCTTTGGTGTTTATTCCCTCTATATCTCATTATCAATTGTTTTTTAAAGAAAAAAATCGTTTCTATTTTTTACTTGCAAATGCAACCTTCTATTTGATCAAATATCACAACCTCACTCCATTCTAGTGGCCAGTGGGACAAAACAACGTCTTTTTCCAATGGAAAATCAACCCATGGTCTATAGTTTATATCATTTTTAATATTGATCAGATACTTTAAAAAAAATCTAAATTAATCTTTTATAGTATATACCAACCATTCTATCATTAATATGTGTGTTTATGTATTTACTGCTCAACAGCACCTCAAATAGGACTATCTCCACTAGGAGGAAACCTATACTTAGCCAAAAAGAGGAATATAACTTATTGGAATAAAAATTAATAAATAATTAAATACTCCATCTAGTCATTAATATGTAATTCACTAAGTATTTCAATTTCTTCATTAAAGTGGATTTTATATTAAGAAATGAAGGGAGTAATAATTACAAGAGTATAATGTAATAGAAAAGAACTCTTGCCTTTTTAAATTTTCCCTTTTCATTGACAAACTAAACATGCTCCTAAAATTCAATAATTTGAATGAGAAATCATCGGCACCGCCCACCCCTGAAAAAAAATAAAAGGGAAGAAAATCTTTGCATGACCATTCTACCAATAGTTCAAAAGTAGAAAATCCACAGTGGAGATCAAGATGATACATAGATCTATCCAGGGTCAAAGCTGGAAACTACAGGGAAGACGAAGGCTACAGTTCTACAAAATTACAGGAAATTATATCAGATAATCAATCTACGAAAATGGTTCAGTTTCAGCAAATTTTACCTTGCATCCAACTTTTCGTCAATCAACAGCTAAATTCACTTTCAGGAGAATATTTGGTCAATTCACTACCTATTCTGCATATAAAATTGGAGATATCATGAATATTGCGACCTTTAAGATCCAAAAGTTTTTATCATAACTTAACTATGAACAGAGTCAATCTTTGCTAGAAATAAAAAACAAAATGAACAATTGGGTCATAGATTGCATGCCAGACACAGTAATGAATTTTTACACTGCTCGTGTACAAAATAAAAGGTAATTTTATATTAAGATGGTAATTTTATACACTTCATTCCACTGAATGCTTCCCAAGAGAATCAAACCCATTTTAAGCATTTCTCACCAAGCTTAAATCATAATTTTAGGGAATGAATGTGTATGAAAAGAAAACATTCAATGGTGAAAAGTCAAGATGAAGGACATCTTATTTACTAGGGGTTTTACAGAGGTAAAAAAGCACCTCTCATTGGATTGTGATCAAGCAAAATCAGCGTCCCAAGTTGGTAAGATTGCTACAACAAAACCAAGACCTGCCAGTTGACAAGTATGAGAGCACCAAATTTTTTAATATTCATTCGTACAATCTCTTGAATTTGCTAGACCAGGTTTGACAATGTCAAAGCAAGCTTTTCAACTTCATAGCCATAAACGAAGAAAAGCATTTTTTTTCCAGAACACCATAATTGAAGTAAAAGAGAAGTCAATAGTTTTGAAGGTGTAAAAAACTTGCCAGTCTTTTTTGTCACATTACCATTATTGAAGTAGTCAATAATCAAAGTGGATCAGGAAAACATGAGATTAAACGATGTTTCAGATGCCCAGAGGCGGATGTCGACTTTCAAATCCAACCCAATCAAAATCAAAACACGAACTTTCATACTAGACAAAATTATAGAATCCAAATTTCACTAAACTCTTGAACAAATCATTCAGCCAAATCAGAAACATGTCTAGAAAACTCGAGATTAAAACCTCAGCAGGCAATTCAGACTTAAATTTTTACTGAAAACTAGCAATTAATGAAATCATCTATGTTCCATTGGAGACTGCTCCCCAGAAAATGGTAGGCAAACTCACCTAAGGCATTTTCAATTTGTTTTCTCTGTTTCCCTTTAATCTAAGCTTTTCCAACTACAAACAGCAATTCAAAATCATTACCACTAGATTGCAGTAAAACTCTCTCATACTGAGAGCTCTCTGGGGTTTTCTGCCTTTCAAACTAGAAGAATTCTTCACCTCAATCTGGTGATTCAGTCCAAGTGCTGTGACTCAAGCTCCAAACTACTATCAACAAACCAAGCTCACAGGATAGTGAGCTTTGTCTCGGATAAGTGAGCAGGAAAGAAATCTTGTGCAAATGGAGTTGCAGATGCAGTGGAAAGGTGGTACTTCAAGTGAAGAAAATGAACGTGTTCTTATAGGATGGGTGATTTCAGATATAAAGATAGAGACCGGTGCTGTCAAACAACATGTAATGGCAGCATGGAAGCCCCGGGAAAAACTGGAAATAAATGTATTGGGTTTCAATCTATTTTCATTCACTTTTGAAGATGTAGGAGAAGCTCGTAGAGCCCTAGAAGATAGTCCATGGGTGGTGAGGCAACACATGCTAAGTCTAGAAAGAGGGAAGCCATATTTGTGCGATAGTGAGATCCAAATCAATACATGCGAGTTTTGGGTGCAATTTCATGACATACCCCTTGAAGGGAAGATGTTAGTAAATGTTCAAGCTATGGTGGAGTAGATAGGGAACGTGATTATAGTGGAGGACCCAGAAGTTATAAGGTTTTCCATGAGAAGCTTCTATTGTGCCTATGTGGAAGTGGACATTGATAAACCACTAGTACCGGGGTTTAGTGTTCCTCAACCGAACAAGCTTCCTGATGCGCCTGTAAAAGTGAAGTACGAGAAGTTAGCAAGGTTATGTTTTACATGTGGAAAACTTGGGCATGATGATCAAGCGTGTGAATATGAAGATGACGATGAAACACCACATGAGCCTCAGAGAGTTTTTGATACCAACATGTGTGCGCAACAATGGAGGGGTAACCACCATTTGCCGGTGGAAAGAAACACCAGAAAACAATTGATGGCACAGCAGCGGGAACATGGAGAAGGAAGTGGCAACGTCAGCGTGTATGGGAATTTGTGCAGAAGAGAAAATGTCGGGTCTCAGAATGAAATCCCTGTCAGAGACAGTGCAAGGGCATGGCCAACCTATGATGTAGATGCAGGAACATTAAATGTTGGGGATGCACACGTAGAGAGAAGATTTGAAGGGAGGGATATTTGTGTGGACAAAAGTAAAAAAGAAGGAGCAAGAAAGGATATTTCGAGGGGCCCACATTTGCAAAATAAGGGATATGTAAAGGAGTTGGCGTGTTACGGGCTTGTGGAAAATAAAGAAAATCACCAAGCGCAGCAGTGAAGCCCACATGAATGGGGACATTTATGCAGGAGAGAGAAAAGAGCTAGAATTGAATGGGCTACAAGTCAATGGGCCTCATCTTATTGGCTTCAATGTGGATACTTTAGATGAACACAAGGAAATGAATGTACAAAGGCATGCTCTACAGGGTCCAAACAGAGAGGAAGTAATAACTCAATTAGCAGTCCAGGTTGAGCAAGTAAACCTCAAAAAACCTGCAGAGTGTAGTCGATCCTCACCGACAGAAAAAAGAAGGAAAATTCATAAACAGGACTCACCTGGCTTTGCAGGCTTGCGTAGGAAAGCAGAAATAGAGCTGGAAAAATTGGAGAGAAATGGGGCCTTTTGGAAAAATCAATCGGAGTCAAGTGAGCAAGGACAAGCGACTGCAATGTTGGTTTCATCTGAGACTATCCAGTTTGATGTGGAGGAAAATCTCAAATTTGTTGAAGGAAGTGGACTTGAATAGGTATGCAAATAAATTTTGAAGTAAGAAGGTCAGAAAAGCATTATTCATGGGAGAGGGAGTTGTGATTGACCTGGAAGGGCAAGGTGGCTGGCCATCAACAGCCACCCAACCGCCATGAGTTGTTTAGGATGGAACTGTCAGGGGCTTGGGACCACCTTAACAGTTCGACAGCTAAGGTTCCATTGCAAGAAGCTGAAACCTGCAGTAGTTTTTTTGTCGAAAACAAAAGTGAAAAAAGAGAAGGTGCCAAAAATTCGAAGAAAATTGGGTTATGATTATAATGTTTGTTTTGACCCTATAGGGACGTCTAGGGGACTGTCATTATGGTGGCGTGAAGGAGTTCAGCTGAGAGTGGAATTAATTAACAGATACTTTATACATTTAGCAAATGTGATTATTGATGGAGTTCAATGTGGAATGATCACTCTGGTTTATGGACCCCAAGGTCATAATCAAAAGTTAACATGGTGGGTAAGGTTGGCAAGTCTATGTCCAAATCAAAATACCCCTTGGTTATTGATGGGGGACTTTAATGATCTACTCTATAGCCATGAAAAAGAGGGTGGTAATGAGTGCTCCAAAGAGACTTAATGAGATTCAGGACATTTATGATTGATTGCAACATGATGGAGTTAGAAACCAAAGGTTGCAAATATACATGGCCAAACAACAGAGATGAAGAAGGTTTTATTAGAGAAAAATTGGATAGAGCAATTATAAACTGCAATTGGCGAGCTGAATTTCAAAAAGGATTGTGCCAAGTTTTTGAAGTAATAGGTTCGAATCACTGTCCAATTTTTGTTGAATTCAGTCATATGGAAAAAAAAACCCCTCCTTTATTCCGGTTTTACTCAAGATGTATGAGTCACCCAGAGTTGATGGATATAATCAAGTCTAACTAGTAGGGAGAGTCAAGTACTATGGTGCTAGAGGATCTTGTAACCAATCTTCAACAACTGGGCGACATTTTGAGGGAGTGGAGTAAAAAGGAATTTGGCAATTGTAACACATTAATTAACAAATTAATGCAGAAGGTGCAGAGATGTATGGATTCAAGTTGGAATGAGGAAGTAGCTCGTGAAGTAGTTGATTTGAAAAAGAAGATCAATGAATTATGGGAACAAGAAGAACTTTTTTGGGCTCCAAAATCAAGGGTGCAGTGGCTAAAATGTGGGGATCAAAACTCAATTTTTCCACTTGACAACAATCACAAGGAGCAGGAACAAAATAATTAAATTGAATAATGACCAAAATATTTGGGTGGAGGAAGAGGCACAGATTGGGCAATGCTTCTCAGATTTTTACTCCAATCTATTTTCATGCAGTACAACAAGGGACTTTACAGAGGTATTAAGTTGCTTAGAGGAGGTGATCTCACTTGAAGACAATAGAGTCATCATGAGTGACATATCGAAGGTAGAGAATAAAAAAGGCTGTTTTTGAGCTAGGAGGATCAAAAGCCCCAGGACCGGATGGCTTCACAGGCAACTTCTATTACAAGGCCTGGGATACTGTGGGGCCTCAGGTATGCTCTCTTGTTAAAAGTTATTTTCAGGATGGGTTTAGTCTATGTGGAATAAATAACACTGATCTTGTACTAATTCCAAAAGTTGAAAATCCTGAAAGTGTGAGTGATTATAGGCCTATTAGTCTGTAAAATTTTGCATATAAAATTCTTTCTAAGATTATTTCCAATAGGTTGAAACCTCTGCTGGGTAAATTAATATCTGAAAACCAAAGAGCCTTTGTCCCTGGTAGACTCATACAAGATAACATTATCATTGTGCATGAAGCATTCCATCACATGAAAATGAGAAGAACCGGTCCTTGTGAGGTAGCTCTTAAATTGGATATGAATAAGGCATATGGTAGGGTGGAATGGGATTTCTTATGTGCAGTGCTAGCAAAAATGGGTTTCTGCTCTGATTGTATAAAAAGGATATATTGGTGTTTATGTTATGTATCTTTCTCAGTCATGTTATCTGGAAAGAGAATTTCCAATGTCACACCAACACGTGGGCTCCGTCAAGGGAATCAATTGTCTCCCTATCTTTTCATAATTGTTAGCAATTTTCTTTCCAAATTGATTGATAGGGCTGAAAGGCAGGGCAGTATAAAAGGTATTCGAGTAGCACGCAACTGTCCAAGTATCACACACAGTTTTTTTGCAGATGATTCAATTTTGTTTTTACAGGCTGATCTCAATGCATGTAGATCTATGCAGAAAATACTATGTGATTACTGTGAGGCATCCGGTCAAATGATAAATGTGAACAAATCTTGTCTATTTTTCTTCAAAAACACCCCATATCTAATAAGAAAGGAAATTGGACAAATATTTCAGGTTCATGCAACAGACATTCCTGGTAACTACTTGGGATTGCCATGGGGAAGATCAAAGTCCCAAGTGCTCAACCTAGTGGTGGACAAGATCAAGAAGAGAATTCAAGGGTGGCAGCAAAAATTCTTGTCTGAAGCTGGAAGAGAGGTATTAATAAACTCTGCTGCTAATTCTATCCCGGTATATCCAATGTCATGCTTCCTATTTCCTAAAAATGTTATTCAAAGAATAGACCAAATTGTATCAAGGTGGAAATGTACAAATGAGAACAGGAAAATCCACTGGGTATCAAAAGACAAGTTAAAAGAAGATAAGATGAAAGGGGCCTTGGGATTCAAAGACTTTGAAGCCTTCAACTTAGCCCTACTTGCAAAACTGGGTTGGCATATTTTGCAGGAAACGAACTAGCTCTGGGTAAAAATTTTGAAAGCAAGATATTTTCCTAAGTGTGGTTTCCTAGAGGCGAAAAACGGCTGCAGGGCGTTTTGGTCAAGCATACTTGAAGGACGAAGAGTCCTAGAAGGCAATGTAATATCCAGCATTGGAAATGGAAGGAGCACTCGAGTTTGGGAAGACCAGTGGCTAGCAGATATCCCCGGAAAGAAGATTCTATCTCTATGTCCTAATGATATATTTAGAAATATAACTGTCAATGAGATAAAACTGCCAGATGGATGGGATATAAGCTGGTTAGAGGAATGGCTAGAGGAATTTGAGAAGAGGGCAATTTTGAATACACCTACCGCCATAAATAATAGAGAGGATAAATGGATTTGGACAGGGGGTAAGAGGGGATTGTATGTTGTTAAGGAAGGCTATATAATTGCTCAAAGGTTGGTACAGAAAGTAACCCAAACCAGACCAAGCACTTCCTTAGATGGGAGTTCTAGGATGTGGAAAGAGGTATGGAAAGAAAAGGTGCCACATAAAATTAAGATGTTTATGTGGAGAATACTGTCCAATGCTTTGCCTACTTTCGAGAACTTGCAAAAAAGAAAGATTAGCATAGCAAATGTATGTTTTATTTGTAAATCAAAAGTAGAATCATTGAAACATCTCTTATGCTTTTGTCCATGGGCACAAAGAACATGGTTTGGCAGTCCCTTATCATTTCGAATGGATGGGGAAGATGAGTTTGATCTTAATGACAGGATATCTAAATGCTTTACAAATGCACAAATTACTGATTGGCAAAAGGCATTAATTGCAACAACCTTATGGCAGATTTGGAAGGGTAGAAACCATTTTTTGTATGAAAAAAATAGACCGTGACCCTATCTTTATCTTTACCCAGGCAAGTGTGGTGACAAGGGAGTTTTGGGAGGCTCATGGCTGGTTGACCGCTAAAGAGCCCTCTGATTCCACTCTGAGTAGTCAAGGAAGAATTCAAAAGTGGAAGAAACCAGAAGGTAATGAATTAAAAATTAATATTGATTGTGCTTTTGAGAAGGAAGAGGGTAAAGCAGCAATCTCCATGGTGGTTCACAATTCAAATGGGTGGCTAATTGATGGTTTCACTCGAATTAAACAGGTAAATTCTATTTTTGTTGGAGAATGTGAAGCTTTGTACCATGCAACAAAATATGCTGTGGATAATCAGCTGGAGCAGGTTACTTTTGAGTCAGATAACCTACCTCTGATCAAGTGTATGACTGAAGGAACTAGGCCGCCAGATTGGAGGAGCAAACCCATTGTGGAGAACATCCTTTATTTAAGGAACTCAAGTCGGAACCTTACTTATGTTTGGATTCCTAGATAAGCAAACTCGGTGGCAAATTGGGTCGTCAAAGCTTCACTAAAGGGGTCCATTTCCTTTTGATTGGATATCTAGACCTCCTCATCTACAACACCTTTTGATGCAAGACCTATTGGGATTCTCTTTGGATACTGGCTAATATCGTTATTGTTTTTGTTCTTTTTGTTAGTTTGTGTTTGTTTATTTTCTTGTATGAGACACTTTCCTTCTTAATGAATACTTCTGTTGTTGGCAAAAAAAATAAGCTTTTCCAGAATGGCTATCAAACTAACTGTCCTTTACATAAAACACATTTTTGACAAGAAATATATCAGATTTTTCAGACAGGCATGCGTTTATACTGGAGAGTTTTAATACTTATTCAACTATTGAACAATAATAAAAATAGAAACATTGATATGCTAACTCTCAGGGAACTCTCAGGGACAAAGGCCTACCTTATTAGTAAGCCCCTCAAATCTTATTTTAACTTGTTCATTACTTTATTATCTGCAATGAATACATATATTCTCTTAAAATACCATACATAACTCCTCTTGCATCTCCGGCACCAATTCTCTTAATCATACTGCTTCAAAACCTCTAAAGAATATGTCCCCGAGTATCTCATATCATCATGGCAATTCAATATTAAAAAAAACAGTTGTATTAATTTCAAACAGTAAGCATCACAATACTCCCCATCGCAAAACTCACGAGGCAGCTGATTTGTAGTTTTAACAACTGTCCTACTGGAACCAAATTGTAATACAATAAATAGATTTTCTGGATCCAGCAACGTATATCAAATACCAATATTAAGTAAAGGCGTTCTACAATATGCTATTCACTTTCAGAGGCCAAACACGTGAGAATAACAAAGACTGGGATTGGGGACGAGTACTGAAAAACTTGCCCTGCTCTATCCGCATCCCTGCTAAAAACTGTTGATGAACAAACCATAACAGCTACCCCTATTAGAAACAAGGGTATTTGACCCCACTTGATCATGTCATTAATGACTCTTAGTGATGTGATTTTCTCTTAATGAAGTTAAACAGCCCCTTTACTAATTGTGACAAATCGTGATCATTTCCCTTTATTCTTTTCTATTTTCATCTTTATGAAATCTGTCTCTTTCCCTTTTGCTGTAATTTTCTTTCCTTTTTTGCTGCAGACAAACGGTCAATTCTCACCAGCTGCTTCAGTAATTTATTTTCTCTCCTTTTTGCTGTAATTAGTTGTAAAGGAGTCTGAGCTCATTTTCTTCGCCTATGAATATATTTACCAGTTGTACTCTATGAAAATCAAATAACGACACTATCAACTCTTCAATAGAAAAGTTAGTCAACTTTAATGGATTTTTTAACGACACTATCCAAAATGCCTCATTTTAAAACTTCCAGGTTTAAAATGCCTCATCGACGACTTTCGTGTGACCAACGCTCTTCCAAAAAAATTTCCGGATTATTTTTCCTACTTGACCCTAAAAAATATTGGGTTCCTGACTTTGCATATTTTTATTGATATACGAGTGACATTAAAAATATTTAAAATGTAAAGAAGTTGATCATTTTATTACACTCATCTTTTTCTTTTTTGGAGCAAAGGCTCATCTCTTTCTTTTTTTCAATAAATTATATATATTCGTATAAGAATAATTTATAAAAAAAAATAAAAGATGATAAAACGTGGGGAGGATGTATAATTTTTCTGTGTATATTATATTACTTGAATCATTGCGGTTTCTAATGATAATCAGAAGAATGTTGATATATAGGGATAGTTTCGAAAAAATGATTAAATATAAAAGATAACAAGGACAGTGTTTTATATTTATAACCAAATCTAATTTTTAACTAATTTTTATAATAAAAATCAGAACTAATATCACTAGAAAATAAAAAATGGGTTTGTGGTGACAAATCAAAACGTATCCTGTTATCATCAATATTACCCATTTTTTTAAAATAAAAAAATTGGGTTCCTGGAAACAAACTATTTATAAAGTGGCCAAAGGGACCAAAGCATCTCAAGCGACCTAGTATCAAGTTTGGCAAGGGTTTTCAAGTATCATGGACTCAAGAGCCTTCTTCTCCTTCATTTCACCTTTTTTGTCCCATTCCATTATCTTTATGATTTCTCTCTTCATTGTCATAAAAACCCTAATATATCCTCACTCTACTCCTTCACTACTCCGCAGACACAAACTCCCTCCAGGTCCCAACCCATGGCCTATTATCGGTAATTTACCTGAAATGCTTTCGAGCAAGTCTGCGTCTAAATGGATACACCGGCTCATGAAAAGCTTTAACACTGAAATTGCATGTATCAAGCTGGGAAATGTTCATGTGATTCCAGTGAGTAGCCCTAGTATAGCCTGCGAGTTCTTGAAGAAACAAGATGATATTTTTGCATCGAGGCCTATCAGCATGTCATCTCGTTTGCTCTCACACGACTATTCAACAACTGTCCTCGTGCCATATGGAGATCAGTGGAAGAAGATGAAGAAGATCGTGATCACTGACTTGCTTTCTCCGGCGAATCACCGGTGGCTTCATGACAAAAGAATGGAGGAAGCTGATAACCTCGTGCGCTACGTCTATATGAGTCAGAATAACCATGAAGGAGGTCTTGTGAATGTTAGGATTGCTGCTCAACATTTCTGTGGGAA
>QFDD01007727.1:0-12260 GCA_006871305.1 Vachellia collinsii | reverse complement strand
ATGTTGAGAAAATACTGAAAAAGTTTGAACAATTTGATGAATCTCCTTTGAGTACCCCTTATGATTCAAGTGTGCATTTAAAGAAACATAAAGGAGATTTGATTGCTCAATCTAAGTATGCTCAGGTCATTGGAAGTCTGTTGCATTTAATGAATTATACCAAGCCTAATATAGCATATGATGTATATAGATTGAGCAGATATACTTATTGTCTAGGCAATGAGCATTGGGAGGCTCTAATAAGGGTATTGAGATACCCAAGAGGTACCATGAGCCATGGTATATTGTATAGTGGATTTTCCACTGTATTAGAGGGTTACAGTGATGCTAACTGGATATTAGATTCAGAAGAGATAAAGTCAACTAGTGGTTATGTGTTTACTCTTGGTGGTGGTGCAGTCACGTGAAAGTCAGCCAAGCAAACTATCTTATATAAATGCTAAAGGGATTTTAAGTTTATTACAATCGAAATGGCTGGTACTGAGGCTGAGTGGTTGAAAAACTTCTTAGCGAATATCACATTAGGTGATAAACTCACTGTTTGTGCGGATTTTAGGTGAACCGGATTTCTGAGGAAGGTTCGGGTCACCAACAGCGTGTGGCCGGAAAATGAAGCGCGGGACCAAACTCAGGGATGGAACGAAGTGAACAGAGGATTCAAATGACTTAGCCTCTCGTTGTCTATTGAGTCTCGGAGTGAGTTACAATGCTCTTTTTTTTCAGAGAGAAGAAAGGAGTCCGAAGAGAGAAGTCCCCTTCGGTTAGAGGTTAATCGAAATAAATAATGTGCTTCCTAGTCGTCTAGCCGTTGGGTAGTTACGACGTGGCTCCGGGAATCTAGGCAGTCGGGGCGCTAAATCCGTGGATCACAACGGTATGGTCCTACACCCTCGGGACCAAGGACCGCGGACGTTCGTTGGCGTCGTTGGGCGAGCGGTCGCTGACGCTGGTCGCAAGCGTGGGTCTCCTGGCAAGTCTTGGTCGTAGGGACATTCGCTGGATCTGGTCCTGGATCAGTGCAGCCATCTGGGCCCTTTGGCACTGATTGGGCCGGTCGGGCCCAATGCCATTTTTTGGGCATACACTCACACCATTAGTATCTTTGCATTGTGATAACCAGTCGGCGATAGCTACGGCTAAAAACAAAACCTTCAATGGTAAAAATAGACACATTCGGTTGAGACACAATATTATAAAGCAGTTGCTAAAAGACGGGGTGATCTTTACCGATTGTGTGAGGTCATATGTGAACCTAGCATATCCGTTAACGAAACCCCGGGGGAGAAAGCAAATTGTTGAAACATCGAGGGGCATGTGACTAAAGCCAGTTTGAAAACAACAGTGGTGACAACCCAACCTTTGTGATTGGTGATCCCATGAAGAAGGTTTAATGGGTAAAAACAAGTCGCTTGTTAGTTCTGCTAGCACTAAAATAATTCATTGGTCCCTTCCTAAGATGTGGGAGAGTGCTAGAATGCACGTTTGGAGGGTTGAGTGAAAATCTCTTAATGATTTCATAATCCTACAGGAGGGTGTGTTCATTGCAGATACACTTAAAGAAGTCACCTTTATGAATGTGGAGTGGGGCCGCTCCTATGAGATCGTGGTGAAATCTCTAGAGCATTTGTTATGCACTAGAACACGCGCACGGCCGTTTTAATGCGCAAAACCGCAATTAATAATGGAAATGTGGGGATATAATCTGGCCCTTGGTACCTCTAGTACACACCTAAGAGGTGTTTCGTTTTAAGTCCATATGACCACTAGCATCTCTGTGTACTAAGTATTATTGGTCTAGGTCTGGTTTTAAGTCCAAGGACCACCAAATACAATGGTTATATCCATGTGTGTAACTCAGTGGTAGGTGTTTCTTTTGACACATGTGGGGGATTGTTATGAAAGTTTGTCTTTTGTGGGTGTGTCAAAAGAAGTAAGTCCCACATTGATTAGGAGAATGAGAGTACAAATTCATATATATCAAGATGTTTGGTGGGCTAATAACATGGGTTAAGAGGAATGGTGGACTTGCGCGCATAACAAATGGGCCACTAGTGGGAAATTCAATTGAAATCTAGCGATTCCCCCCCAGTGTGCGAGAGTTAAAGGAGTGCTGACACAATTTTACGAAAATATTTTTGGCTTACCAGAAATTTTTTTTATTTTAATTTCAAGTGGTCTACTCAGAAACATTATATTTTTCAAGTTCAAATTGAAGGGACCTCTCTTTCCGATTTTTGACCGTTCTCCAACGGTATTCTTGACCTACGGTCATATGTGTTAGGTTAAGAGCTTCTAGTGTGCCTCTTCCTTCATCGATCCGCTTCTATAAATAAAGTTCCCATCAGAACTTTGGATGCACGCAAGAATTCCTCCGACCTCTCTCTCTCTCTCGTTGTCCATTTCCTCCTCTAAGTTCTTACTTCCTTCCACCAGTTCTGTGCTCCCTGTTACAGCAGGAGGGATCTGTTTAATCTTGGACGGTACCGCTTCATCTCTGCCAGTTGCAGCGGAATAACTCTTAAGGACAGTGTCCGTTGACGCGACTCGGATCGTTCTTTCTTCTGCTCATGCCCAGCAAACAACAATACTACAGTAACTGCTTTAGAAAAACCATTATTACAAAGCCATAATGAAGAATCATCTGCAGCTCTTCCTTGTTGCAAGCATTCTTCTTCTTTTTTAATCTTCCCCCGGCGCTTTCTTCTGAGTTTGAGATGTCAACATCCTCTCTTAATCTTTTGTCTTTACCTTTGTCGTTGTGCCTCTCCCCTTTTCTTCCCTTCTTCGGCTCTCTACTCCATCTCTTTTCCGTTCTCTCCATTCTTTCATAATTTCAAAAATTGAATTTGAATTCCAAAAATCGGCTACACATTTATGAAGGCAATATGCTCTGTTGTGTCCCCCCCTGACCCAAAAAAAAAAATTCTTTGTCTTGTTATTCTCTTTTGCTTACTTCTCTATCTTCTCCATTATCGAGTTTGTTTATGGGTTTGCTTTCTTCATTTGAGTTTTGAGATGGGAAGGAATGAAGAACATATGTCATGGAGCGTGAACATTTTTCTGGAGCTGGCCATTTTTTCTTGACATTCCGCAGCTACGGATCATTCTCACACTGGCGTTTATGGCATCGACGTAGATTGAGAGAACCGTGGCTTTGATCTTCATTTCCCACCAAACCTCGGCACCTGGGAGTGGGGATTCTTTGCAATTATGGCGCAGAAGAGTCATATGAACATTGTCATTTCCTCCCAAACTCGGCACTTGTAAAAAAGAATGAGAATTGGTTTAAGGAGGGGACTAAATCGACGATGAAAGAGAATAGGAAGATGGATGATGAATAGGAAATGATTTTGGCGGTTTAAAGGAATTATTGGTGAAGTTGTCAACATTTCAATCATCTGATGATCAAGAGCTCTTCTTTTAGTGGAGGGAGAGGGGACAAGGCGAAGAGGGAGAAAAGAGAATGGGAGAAACTATAAAGTGATTTTCAGGTTGAGAGGAGGCACGGTTTCATAGGAGAAAAATATTAAAAATAAGTTTAAATCAAAAGAAATATTCACAAAACGTGAGCATATTTATATATATATATCTCAATTGAAAATATTTTAATTGTCTTTTTTATCCCATAAGTATATATTATGATGTGTTATGAAGGGATAAGAACAATCAAAAGAAATTTATGAAATATCATGATACGAGCAAATCTCATAGATTAAGGATTTGATCAGCTAAAGCCCTATAAAAATTTGTCTCTAAATCATTAACTATAAAAGGCTATACAAAAGTTAATGAAACTTTTGTAATCCAACCGTATTATATCCTATATACTTAACACAAGTTAAGTTAATACTTACAGAACAAAACTTCTTAATTCCTGAACTCTGAATAACTGAATACAACTTGATCTATAAATACTGAAACTTACTAACCTTAATATGATTCAAAATATTAAGAAAAAATAATATCCTAAAGATAATATACCCAATGAATTTTACAAGATTATAGCATCTAATAGATATTCAACGTATTTATTCAGAAAAAAATGTATAGTAAATTTAAAGAACTAAATCAATAAATAAAACATAAAATATCTAGAAAAAACTAAGGAAAATTGAGAAATTAATTGTAAAATGGAACCTTCCACACATATGTAATTGAGCTTCCACAATATGTAACTGAGCTTCCATATATGTAACTAAGCAGATTTCATTCTTTAATTAATTCCCAATGGAGGAGTTTCCCAATTTTTCTAAAGAATTATTAATTTTCTTTAGATCTCAATTGTTGGTGGACTTTTTGTGTGGTTGGATCTCTATCATATCAGATCCACAAAAAAAGATAAATAAAATATTTTTATTAAATATAATATGAATGATGTGGCAACATGGCATGTAAGGATTTCTCTTTGAACTAACAGATGTGAATATTTTGGGGGGGGGGGGTACAAGTGGAATCAAGATGATATGATATGACTTGTTTATATTAGACAGAGTACAGATTAAGTGGCACTCCAAGTGCATGAATTCCTCGATATAGCCATGTCACGTGCTGAGCTGGAATCATAGATGAATTATTCAACATGCACTTTCAGTAATTAACATTGTTTTTTAGAGAAATAGTTACATTTCCGGTTATTTTTTCTCTTTATAGCAAGAGTACCTCAAATTTTTTTTTTTCATGTTTCACATATATCTATTATAATAATAGATTATGAAGAGCAACAATTAAAATAAATTTATAAAATATTTTACCAAATTTCAATATTCCTAATTGATCTATTAAATTCGATCTAGAATTAGACATATTGAACAAGTGAAATGTTTTTAAAAAATCAAGGAAGGAAGCACGACTTTGTGTAATGAATTGCAATTTCAGTATCGTGAATAACTAGATAAGTATAAGGAATTTCATATATGAATATTACTACCCCTAAAATTTGAAAGAAATTAAGATTTCCCTCACTAAATGTTCATTGCAACTTAAGTTTAGCGAATTACAACTTTAATATATGTAATAATAAGTTAAGTATAAGAATTTTTACTCATATGAATATTACTATTCTTGGAACTTGAAAAAATTGGGACTCCCCTTACCAAATATTCATTACAACTTAAATTTAGCAAATTGCAACTCAAGTGTATGGAATAACAAGTCAAGTATAGAAATTTTTTCATATGAATATCACTAACACTAGAACTTGCAAAAAATTGAAACTCCTTTTAACAAATGTTCATTGCAACTTAAATTTAGCGAACTGCAACTTGAATATAAGTAAAAACCAGTTAAATATAAGAATTCTTCTCATATGAATATTAATATTCCAGGAACTTGATAAAATTAGGACCATCTTACCAAATGTTCATTTCAACTTAAGTTTAGTAAATTGCAACTCGAATATAGATAATAATTAGTCAAGTATAGGAAATTTTTTCATATAAATATTACTACCCTTGGAACTTAAAAAAATTGCGACTTCCTGACCAAACGTTTATTGTAATTTAAGTTTAGCGAATTATAATTCGTGTATAGGTAATAACCAGTAAATTATAAGAATTTTTTTCATAAACTATTACTACCCCTAGAATTTGAAAAAATTGGAACCTTCTATCAAATGTTTATTGCAATTTAAGTTCAGTGAATTAGAACCCAAGAATATATAATAACCATTCAAGTATTGCAAATTTTCTCATTGTGAATTAGTTGTTTAATTCATCAAGGGTATTTTTGTATTTTCCTAACATTTCAATATCTCTAATTGATCCATTAAATCTAACATAGATTAACTATATTGACACTTTGATTTATCCTTTCTACATTTTATATTTCAAAGGATTTGTAGTGTCATAAATAATTGAATATTTTTATACAAATTCATTATTTAATAAGTTTAAACTAGCAACATAATTTTTTTTTTTTTTGGTGCCAACAGCAACATAATCAAATACCATTGTCAATTCTTGCGTGGCGTGAGTTGGCGATGGAAAGAGTTCCTAAACCTAAGAGGCCAATTTCTGACCGGCTATTAAACGGCAGCGACTGATCTTCCAGTAGCTGTGGACGCAACTCATCGCAAATCTCTGATCACCTTCTAAGCCTGAAGGCCAAAGAAAATGAGAATCTGACCCTGGCACCGTCATCGTCCGCGTTTTGCCTGCTAGCTTATTTATTTTCTCAGAATTAAACTAGTGTTGCCTGGAGATTCGAGTGCAGCGTCGCAAACAATGAGAGGTAATAATTCTGGGAATTATAAGCACCCATGTCTCACTATGCATCAACCCTGGGCTTCTCTGCTCGTTTACGGGATCAAGCGCATTGAGGGCAGGTCATGGCCTGCTCCCATCAGAGGTACTTGGTAGCAAATTCCTTTCCCTTTTCCCCGCCTACGTATTTCCGTGTTTGTTTGCCCACGACTTGTGTTTCTAAATTCTAATACGGATCCCGGGCCTTGGCTTTTGCTATTATTTAAGCCTTCTGGCCCCTACGTACATGCCTATGTCACTGATCAGGATACTCCCAGGGAGTTTCATATTCAGTATCAGTGACGACTAAACAACCCCAAGTCCTTTTAGCTCGTAAAGCTTTTAGGCAGGATTGTTAGTCGTAACTTGCAAGCTATGTAGGTTCTGAAAATGCTTGAGATGCAAGAATGGCAAGTGTGTAGTTGTTGGAGGCTCTTTTCTTTCTTTCTTTCTTCTTCTTCGTTTTGCGCTCTATTTTTTTAATAAATAAGAAAAATGCAGATTGCCATCTTACTCATCGAACACGCGTTTTGATGGGTTCATCAGAGTAGAACTGCCAACCATTCACTCGCTGCGGGTTGGGAGTTGGGAAATATGTGATCAAGTCTAGCTGAAGGGAAAACCTAAGGACGTCAGTTAAAGGCGCTTAGGCGAGGCGCCATCCGCCTCTAGCGCCTCTCACCTGGGGGGAGGCATTGCCTTCACCAAGGCGCCAAAAGGCACTCACCTTGCGCGCCTTTTTGCTTCTTAATGTTGGGAAGCATCTGGAGCCCATAAATTAGGAAACTCACCCAGAATACTCCAGCCAAGCTTTTATAATAGGATTAATAGTTTATCACTTTAAAACATTATTTAAACTATTGCTTGTCCTTGATGTTTTGTTTAGAAATTCTACACCATATGTCCTATTGGTATCTGTTAAGGATAGAAAGTGCACAGTCATACGTTCTGAAAGTCAACAGCCATCAAGTTACTTTATTCATTCTTCCTACTGCCAAAAAAATCCTAATTGATGTGTGTGTCAATATTATATTATTCCATTTTCTTCTTTTATTGACTGGGAAAAAATTCTTGAAGTTGGTTAACTATTTCCCTTTCCGTCTATTATTTATTTTGAATGATTTCCTTTGTTAGCTCTCTGCAAAATGATTTCTTATTGTATAACATTTTGTCTATCTAGGTCGTCTTTGGATTCATGCTGCCAGTAAAGTTCCGGATGAGTCTACTATCAAGGCAATGGAATACTTCTACAGGGAGATTTATGCAGTCAATGGAATAACTGATATTAAATTTCCAGAGCATTATCCCACTTCAAGGCTTTTGGGTATACAGAGTTTCGTTCTTTTTAATGAAGAGTTTCTCCAAGTGTTGTGTTATAACTTTCTTTATATTAACCAGTGGTTAAGTGGCTGGGAAAAAGACCAGTGTTTAATGCTGCTCTCGTCTAAAATAGTTTTGGTCCTGCATTCTATCACGCCCCTGTTTCTTGATGGGTTAACTTCCTGAACATATTCTTTTTTGTTGTTAATTTCTTCCTTAAATCTAGATTTTTTCCTTTATATTGTTTTTTATCATCATCACAGCCAAAGTCAATGATGCACATAGTTAAACTAGGTTCAGACCAAATTCAAACAAGCACAAATTGTCCTTTTCATTATTGATTTACACTTTTAAGCTTTCTCTTTCGAATGATGTTTTATAGTACTTTCTTTTTTAGCCAGTGGTTGGCGCTGCACATGAATAAACTAGCATTGGCCCTAGTCTTCTTTTTTCTTTGCCATTCCTTTTACCTGATTGTCTAACTTCACATTCCTTTTGCTAACACTTCTAAGTCATTTGATATATGCATTGTAAGGATGACTTTACGGGAAATGGTTATTCATCCATCATCTTAACTTACTATATATTTCTTCATTCGAATAAAAAAAGCACAAACTCTATTGCTTCACTGCAGTTTATCAATATTTCCCCTCCTTTTAGAATACAGAAGATGAATTCTTTCATCCTACAGGTTGTATTGAGGTTGTTGGCTGCTTAAGACAGGAAGAGCTAGCCTGCTGGGATATGGTCCCTGAAAGCGTAAGAAGCTGATTTGTCTCACCATGTAATTTTAAACTTGAATCAACATCATTTCATGGTTATCTCCAGACTTGATTAAATTAAGTCCCTTGTGCTCTCAGGTTAGGCTAGAAGCTCAAACCAATTATTGCTGGCTATGTGAACATCCCCAGGTTTGTGTCTTGCAACTGCTATTCAATTCTTTTTAACTGTAAGGTGTAATAACTTTATATATGCATATGGTGATTGATGAGGTGCTTTTCCCATCCTTTATCCAGAAATTGTTGATTCCATTTGAGATGAGAGGATATCAAGGTGTTTATAACTTGGAAAAGAAGGTAATATGGTTCCACATTTCCATCTTCCTCCTGGTATTTCTTTTGTGCAAAGGCTGATTACCCTACCTATCCAAGATATATGAAGCTGCAGTTAGAGGTCTGTCTCCTGTTGCAAGTCCGCTTCCAGTGAAGTTTCCACTTCCAGCTCCATGTGATTCATTTTCATTGCAGCCAGGCTGCATCTCTGTGTCTTCTAATTTGAAAGCATCTTCTGAAGCAGACATATCATCAACCCTGACTCTGGCCATAGCTGGCGCACGGGAGGCAGCCTTGCAGTTCTCAAAGAAGGATCAGAATTCTCGAACTATTGTTGAGAAAAATTTACCTTATAATACAGATACTAGTTATGAAGAGACAGAAACTGTGAAATCTTATAATTTACGATCACTGAGCGGATCTAGGGAAAAAGATAAAACGTCAGCCACCAACTTCAATGAGCCATTTGAAGACGGGACTTTGCCATTGCACCATGAGGATAAAAGGAGCTATAGCCGGTTTGAGGGAAGCAGTAGGTACAATCAATATCGTGGTCTTGATGAGAGACAACCTCTTCAACAACCAGCTAAGGTTTGTATTTTCTTACCCTCGATAATTGTTGCTCGTGTACAG
Organism: Vachellia collinsii; assembly: GCA_006871305.1. Lineage (NCBI taxonomy): Eukaryota > Viridiplantae > Streptophyta > Magnoliopsida > Fabales > Fabaceae > Vachellia > Vachellia collinsii. The sequence continues at coordinate 3,016 of QFDD01007727.1, read as the reverse complement.
GCCTTCTCCTTGTCATGTACAATTCTGTCATTTTTATGTGAAACTTGGGCAGGGGTCTATGACATCCAAGAAGGAAGAGAAAAGCAGAGGTGAAAGGTATGAAGGAAGCAATAGACAAATTCGACCCCCGGGTACATCTTTGAGTCCGAATGCCCAGGCTCCATCTAAGGTTTGCAGTCTCCTCTCTGTGTAACTCATGTTATATATTTGTGGTCATTCCCCGTGGACATCTTAGCTTTTTTATATAGTTATGCAACTAAAGCAAGCAAAGTGGAGGTCTGGTGACGATCCTCTGGTGTAGAACGAACTTGGATTGCATTACTCCCTTCCTTCCCCAAATAAAAAGGCAGTTCACATAATTGTCCAATATTGACATGCATGGCTCTGTCAGATATTCTTTTTATGGCCGATTTGTTCTCAGGATCTGCCATCAGCACTGTGAACTTGATTCTGATCCTAGATCAGGCTATGAATTTATTTTTAATTTAATTCGGTGTTACTTAATGACATAAAATCAGTCTGGTGGTTTTTGTTTAGCATATTAGCGTCTCTACTATAGCAATCCAAAAAAACCAATTGAGTCGCTTCATTTATGTCAAAACTGGTGTTTCGACACGTGCTTTTTGCATGAAATTATATCTGATGTGATGCATATCATGCAGTGGTAAAAGCCAAGTTAGGCTGTAAAAGGTGGAGTGGGCCACTTGCATACCTGCATCCATGATCCTTAACACGCTCTAGCTCCCTGAAGAATTGCAACATTTTTACTTTCCTGAATCTCAGTCGCTGCCTGCTTTATTTTAATGATATACTGCTAACAAGACAACAGATTTAACGGTCCTACTCCTAGTGCTGATTGCTTCCTTGTTAGATTTTTGCTGCAGCAGTCAGAGGCCTGAAGCCATGATCTTTGGATATGTGTCACTCAGAGATGGAAATGGAGCTCGGAGCCTGAAATTAAGGTTGGAAGTGGATAATTTCCGGACTTGCTTTTGTGTGGCTTCCAAATATCTTTTCGGATAGAGCTCAGCTTGTTTTTTTAATTTATTGTATCATTAGAGTAACAGAAAGTAGATTTTTTTTTTTTTTTTTATAGGTAAGAAACAGAAAGTAGTTTTAAAGTAATGGAATGCATGCTCTGTTTAAGGTTGGACAAGAATCTGAAGTAGCATTTATGTGGAAGCAGAGTTGTCTATTTGAGGTTGATCAACTACCCCCATTCCCGGCATCACCCGCTCACGTTCCCTTGTTTCGTGTTTAGCCTCTCGTCCGTTCTACTGGATCCGGTAAAGAAACCGAGCCAACTGCTTACTACAAGTTTTGGTGACCCGTGGCCGGCTCTGAAATATATTGATGATTTACATGTTTTTTATTCTGTTTTAACTTTATACAAGTTATAATTTGATGCCGTTAGTGTAAAAGTGGGTGTTTATTAATTTTTCTAAAAAAATTTCATTATGATTTGCTTTTTTATATAATATGTATAAAGTTTGGCGTTGGATTTGACAATTTAATTTTAAATGTATTTATATTATTAAATATGGTATTAATTATTTAGAGGAAATATGGTGTTTTTTTTTTGGGCGAAAAGGTGTCAATTTTATTAATAACAAAAAAGAGGTAATTCAAATACCAATAGTTGAAGTCAAGTTAAACACTCAAAATACTTATCAATACAAACTAGTACACGGAAAAATTTCACCAAAAGAATAATACAAACACTACTTGCCGAAGTCAAACTCTTAAAAAATACCTACTAGTACAATCTACTATGCAGAAAACCTCACCAAAGGAAAAAACACAAACAAACAACAGCCTAACGAATGCTACTATGAAGACTTGGCCAATTCCACTTTTTTTCATTTCCAGCTTTCTTTTGTTCTGAGCAAGAACCTTTGAGACTAGAAACATCTGCGTCCAAATTATCACATAAAGGGGTGGTGCTTCAACAAGCCATCCCTTAGGTAATCCCCTTTGCTCCCAACGCTGCTAAAAAATTTGCAGCTCTATTCCTTTGGTGACCCACCAAGGATAATTCAATCCCTCTCGTATTGTTTCTAGGTTCTTGGAGTTCCTTAACCAGATCCTTACATTTCCAATCGAAAAATTTTTGTTTTCCAATCATCAGATTATAAAGCACTTCACAGCAAGTTTCTGCTTGTTTGGTTTGGGAAAATTGGTGAAAATTTTGTTTGAAAGTTTTATAGGATAAAAAGATATGATATCTTTTTATACACAAATTATCAGTACTTGAAAAAAATTTAACATACAAAAAATTTCATTACTCGAATTCATATCCTCATGATCAATATAATTTTAAAACCGATATTTTTACTTGCCCCATTTGCGTTTCCGAATCATATTTATTTGTTACTGAATCCCCCCACCCCAAAAAAGAAGAAAAACGTTATATTTGATTAATTCGGTGCCGACCCACCACTACTTGATCAAGCCAAAACTTGCAGGATTAACAGAAGAAAATGCTAAGCCTCGCCTCACAGTCAGATACACCTATTTTTTATCCTCTTTTCATTTATTTGTTTTCCTTATTTGGGTTAAAGTAGCCACCATACAATTTTAAATCAACCAATGCAGATGACTTAAGAAGTGGAGAGCAAATAATGCTTGCTTTGAAGATCATAACCTTGGAAACGGACGGTTCTGTGCTGGCAAATGGAAACAGTGGTTGTGGAGGTGTTATCTGGGATAGAGAGGGCCTTTGGATCAGTGGTTATAGTTGCAAACTTGTCTCAGTTCCTGTAGTGATAGCTGAGATTATTGGGATTACCACTGGGCTTCAGTTGTGCTGGAATAGAGGCTATAGAACAATAGTCATATGGACGGATTGCATTGAAGCGATGAACTTGATGTCTCGAGAGTGTGACTTCAACCATCCTTTCAGAGATATCATTGATGATGCTAGATCCTATTTCCATAGGGATTGGCATGTTATGATTAATCATAAGATTAGAGAGAACATGTATATGGCGGATTATTTAGCGAAGATGTCGCATAG
>QFDD01007726.1:0-14417 GCA_006871305.1 Vachellia collinsii | reverse complement strand
TCCTCAACAATGATTGCCGCCAAATACCCATTGCAGAAGGTCTCTACTTCCATGTCGGCCTTATCAAACTTGACCACCACATCACTCTCACCTTTGGAGACCTTATCGCCTTCAGCCTTAACCCAATAAATGATCTTCCCTTCGATCATAATGGAGCTCAGCGCCCTTAGAATCCCTACTTTTCTTTTGTATGTTATGATTTCAAATATCATGCCTCATTAATACATTTGACCCCTACTTTTTCACATGTTTATTCTCTCTAACTTGCCAAGAGAGTTTAAATTTCAAATATCATGCCTCATTAATACATGTTTATTTTCACATTAATACATCTAACACCTTCCGATTCATCCTTTCTAACTTGGCAAGATCAAAACCTCCCTAAGAGGAAAAGCCAGAAGCCAAAGTTGGAGAAAGATGTCAAAGACGAGCGAGAGAACTCAAGGCCTCCTATTGGTGATGTCTAAGATGCCCTTCTCGTTGAGGAAGAAAAAAGCAAAGGGAGTGAGATAAATAGTGAGAGATGGCTACTTGGGACCTTGAGAAAATGGCTTTGATTTATACTCAATTGAGGTTACACGGCAAAGACATTAGAGAAAGTTGGTTGAGTATGATGCTTTGTTGCAGGATCACTTCCCAGATATTCTTTAGGATTTACACGGCAAAGACATTAGAGAAACGATACTATCATTCCCATTTCTTGTCTTTCGTACTACTAATTCTTTCCAATTTAGTTTTGTGGTCTTGCATAGATCCCATTCTTTAGCTCAATTTAAAGATTTCCCAAACGACACTTCCATTTTTTGTGAAGTTATTAAATTTTTTGTCCTGGAACATACCCATGTGACCAAAAGTTATATGTGTTTTGGACTTGGAATTGATTTATATAATTAGTAGATGTCATTTGTCAAAATCCCAATGAATTGCAAGTACATCACTATTAAATTTTTTTCAAATTTAATGTTTTGATGTTTTAAAGTTTACTAACTTAACTATCGGAATATATTATAAAAGTTGGCAAAAAAAACTATCGGAATATGTTATAAAAGTTTTTGCGGGACTCTATATCAATTATAAAAAACAAAGATGAACAGAGAAGAAGTTACTCTCAATGTAACTCGAGTGACCATGGAGGTGAATGAGAAAAGCTTCTCAAACATAAAGGCAACTCAAGTTGCATTACATAATTATGTAATGCAACTCGAGGATTATGTAATGCAAATCGAGTTTCATAATGGAACTCAAGTTACATTGAAATGGACAAAGTTGCAACTTGAGCTACAACTTGAGTTACGAATGGATTTTGTAACTCTCAGTTGAAACTCAAGTTGGTACATTAGAGTGAAAAACTAGACATGCAACTTGAGTTATGTAGTTTTGATAATTCTCAATTGAAACTCAAGTTGTGCATCAGAGTGAAATCAGAGTTGTAACTCGAGTTACATATGGTTCTTGTAACTCTCAATTGAAACTCAAGTTGAGGGATCGAGTAAAACTTGTAAATAAAGCGATGAAACTCGAGTTACACTTGGTAACTCGAGTTTTGAAGGTTGATGCTCACTCAAACTTGAGTTATGCATTAGAGTTGAAGCAATTTTTGAGCATAACTTAATACCTCTTCTTTACTCGCTTTATTACAAATTAAAGAATTCATCTAGTTCACTTGAGGCCAATACAAAGGCTAGAAAAAGTTATCTATGTGAATTTCAAAACACCCTTGAGATCATATTTCTTTGAAAACTTAAGTTTTTGGGTCAAATTTAAAAATTCACAATTAATTCTAGAAAAATATAAACTAAGTGATTAATGTTTCTAATGAAAGCTCTTTCTCTTCCCTATAAGGGAAAAAGACGTCTTAGGCCAAAACATTGCTTAATTGAAGCTAATCTTGTTATAAAACACACTGATCATTTGGTCAGAATTAAGTTCCTTCATCGTGACCAACTTGATGCTTCATCGCAACCAACTTCTTTGGCCCCACGGCTAAACCTTTGGAATGTACTTTGCCGTGAACAACTATGGACTCGCAGCTATGAACTCGTCAACTTGATGAGGAATTGCTCTTCGATCACTTTCACTGGGGCGAACCTTGACCTTCACCATGGTGAACCCCTGAATTTTGAGAGGATTTTCCTCTCAGGTTCACTTCATCGGGGCTTACTCTGGTGTGAATCGTGACCAACTAGATACTAATATACTTACTAGTTTTTGGCCGAAATTTAAACATGCATAACTTTTAGCACACACATCCAAATTAAGCAATCTAGGACTCTTTAGAAAGCTTATAACAAGATCTACTTGCATGCAAAATTTCATGATAATTAGACCTCATTTCCTCAAATTATCCTATTTAGTCACATTTAAGTGCTTTCTTAATCAAGTTGCATGCTCAATTCACTTCCCTCATGCATTCCACATCTCAATATACTCATTAACACCATATAGCACCAAAATGACTTAGTGTAGGAATTTAATTTACACTTATCCAAAAATTCATAGTTATCTAAATATACATCAAAAGTCATGTTGTCACACCCTAAAATTAGAGGTGACCGGCACGGACTATGAGAGGTCTCACACTCTGTAAGCCTTTAAGTTAACGACGTATGCTATTTGTCAAAGTTTAAAATGACACTATATATATACCTTCTTTCCTCAAGATTATGATATAAAAGTACACCTAACTTGATTTATCAACATATCAGAACTCCTGTAGAAATTTCAGCAGAGTCTCCTCTATATAACATACTTACCAAAAGTTCTACAATGGCCTGAAAACCCAAAACAGCAATTTAGAGCAGTACTCCACCACAACATGTACATATGTTCCAAAATATAATAAAAGAACACAAATGCCACCTATAGACTACGTGGAGCATCTACTCAAAAAAAAAATACATAAACATATGTTCATACACACACACATACACACCAAGCAGTAGCTATCAAAAAGAGATCGGCGACTTGAATATTAACAACAACGACGCTCTTCACTGCTCAACCAGGGATACAGAGTCAACTGAGCTATCTGAAGCCAAAATAAATTTTCAGGTTAATAACGTCCCATTTATAAAATCTAATAAAGTTGAAATGAATTATCTAAGGAATTTAACTTCAATATATAATATAACAATAAATCTCAATTTTTGCTGAATGTAATCAACTCATAATTAGAACTCCAAAAGGGTTCATTGTTCAAAAAACTTCAAGTATATAATAAAACAATTTGTCAATAAAAACGATTTACAAAAAGAAATTATCAAAATTCACATTTTTAAGGGCTTTAACAGAATGGAATATCAAGCATGGACACACAATCCAAGAGAGTAAATAATCAACAAGCGCGGCTCGAGGCTATGAAACAGGCGTAGGTATAACACCCACGAATAACAAGCATGAGTTAACACCCACGAATACCAAACGTGAGTCAACACGCACAAATACCAAGCGAGCTCGAGATTTACAATGGCGCGCCAAGTACTAATAGAACTGTTGTAACTAGCGTTCTGTGTTCAATCCTTTCAAAACATTGTCAAGCATGCATGGGATCAACCTCCAGTCATTTCCAATAATAAAGCTATTTTCATCTATTTCATATCAAGGATCCCAACATGAAAATTTGCAAGTAATAGCTTAAAATCATTTCAAACATATATGGGGTATATATATAATTTAATTGTCATCGTTTTTCTTTTCTATCTATGTGCATGAAATTACTGTGATGTAATATCTCAAAAGTGTTACCTTCAATTCCATGCATAAATATTCAATATAAATAGAAATTGGAAAAGAATAAATAACATTAAATACAATCCACAAATTTTACTTTTTGCAATATCAATGAAAAAATTAAATAATTTTGATAAATCCTAATTATTGAAATAATGCTCTAAATGTGATAATTAAATTAAAGATATAAAATGCAATAAAACGTAATTTATAAAATTTTAATGGGATGTTATTTACTCACCTATTAAGCTTTTAATGCACAATACCTCTCTACCTTTCAACTTCTAATTTATCTTCTTCCCCTCCTAACAATAGTATATAACATATTCAATTCACAATAAAAATTTTTTCGCAAGCGGAAGCAGAGAATGCGGTTACTATTCACATGAACAGTACATGCGCTCCCACATCAAAATCTCACCGGAAAACTCCACTTCCAGTGCTCCATATCAATAAACAAACCTCTAATCTTGCTTATCACTTGATTTAACAGGTAAAAAGCCTACTTTTTCACACTCTTGGCTCAACTTAAAAACTCAAAATCATCAAGATGAAAAACCTGAAGATAGGGAAAGTTTCAGAAAATTTACCTAAACACAAATGCTTGCTTATATAAGTGAAAACGTTTTCAAACAGTGAGTACCAGCTCTGCAAATGCGTTCGCTCTTGCTCGCTCTCTCCTGTCACCCGCGTCTGGAAGCACGAAGAACAACCTGAAGAAATAGTGCCAAAAGTGATGCTGGGCGGTTATTAAAAGTTTCAGAGGGGAAATGACACTCTTGCCCTCCTATACTTTTCCTCTTTGCATCAAGGTCCCTTCTTTAAATTCCTTTTTTTAAACATTACACATGTACAACATAACATGTGTAGAATATTCATCTTCATGTAGTCATCTCCACTTACTTTTGCACTTCTTTTCCTTTGCCCTTGGAACTTGTACCTATTGTTAGTCATTGGAAAAGATGAGATTTTAAGGAAATCCCAGTAACAAATATTTCTAACAAAAACATCAACATGCATGATTCATTGAATATGTATAAACTAGTATGACATGAAATGAAAAACAACACCTTACTCCGATCAACTTGCACAAAGCCAAGTCAATCATTGCATAGCTACAACCATGCACACTCACAAGCAAGAATTTACACATTAAGTGGTGGCTAGCTACAACCACACATAAACATGGCAAATAATATATACAATAATCAAATGTAATATGGATGTAAATGTTAGAAGTTTTGCTACATTACAACTTTAACTTTCCAATAAGAACTTGAAGTGGCTTTCACTTGAATTGGCCTTATTCTTGGAAATTTAATACTCTTACACATGTTATAGGGTGCTAATCATCAATAACTTAGCATTACTTAGTGCATTATAACACTTTACACTCTCAACCTCAACCTTCACTTTTAACTGGATTTTTTGTGTTTTCAATGCTTCCAAAATTGTGCTTTCACATCTACCCACATAATTTTGCATTTCAAATCCAATGGAAGCATTAAAACACCCAAAAACACATTCTTTCCCCCTTGAGCCTCAGTTGCACGAACATGATTGGAAATTGGAGGAAATGTAATTTTGCAACATTTCTTTGTACATACATGCATAATTCTACTCATTTTTTCCACCTATTTAATGACATCAAGACATTCATTTACATTCCTCAATATTTTTGTTCAGAAGCTAAAGGTAAGGGTTTCATGCCAAAGTTTCATCTCAAGTTCAAATGAACTCAAACTTGATGGTAACATGCAATAAAACATGCATAGAATTTATGTTTGGCACCTATTACTCAAAGTCGTTACTTTCTCTTACAACCCTCATCATCAAAATAGCTCAATCAACCATTCATCAAGAATTCTAAACCGTTTAAATGGTAGAGTAGATGTTCTAAATGAGTTCTACAGAGAGAAATCAAGTTAAGACACCAACTTAATTTTGATTTGAGCTTGAAATCTTCTTCTCCTTGCTTGCTCTCTTCTCCACCGCCTCTCTCTCTCTGTCTCTCCCTCTCTCTCTCTTCTCTAGTCTGCACAAAATGGAGGTAGAAATGGGAGTGCTTGGGACTTAATAATACCTATCCAAAGAAGTTTTAGTAAGTGTGGGACCCACTTGTACTGCCAAAGCACTTTTACATTGATAAAAATACAATACCCTAATATTTGTCCACTTTTCTTTTCCCTCTTGGTTAAGAAGATGACAAGTGGCACACTAACAATCTCACAAGTCAACTTTTCTAAAAATACCTTTACATTATCTGGTTTTCAGCTACCGAAAATGTTTTTTGGGAATTTGCAGACCACTAAGGCCATGTTTTACCCTCAAAAATTCCAATGTTTCATAAGCTCATTAGGGTATTTATATTTTCTCAAAACCCATTTCAGAAATGCCCTTAATTAATTTTCTTCCAAAAATCCTGATCAGGCGATTTTCGGTTTTTTGTATTGCCACTTTATAAATTAGGGCACTCTGAAAACTATTTTTAGCCACTTTAACATTACATTTCTGAATAATCTGGACAATTTAAATAATAATATTTAGCTACAAATTCATTAATTAGCCAAAATATTAATTACTGTAAAAAAATTTCGTGAAGGGTATTTTTGTCCATTTAACATCAAATGAGCCCCAATTACTTATTAGTGACTTTTTATAAGTATTTTGGTTAAAATTACCAAAATGCCCTTGATTTTTCTTAAAATGACAATTTTAATTAAATACTTGCAAAATGGCACATTTGACCTTTCTTAGACCTCTTTTCACTCTCCAAACCCTTAATCACTCTGTAACCCCCTCTTTTAGCCCTTATCTTTGGTTACAGGAAAATGAGAATATTACACTGCTAAAACTAGAGTTACACATTAGAGTGAGAATAAAACCTTACTATTTTTTTCTACCAAACTTTCAGTAAAACTCAAGTTATGCCTAGAAGTGAAAGATAATTTTCATAACTTTAACTTTTATCTAAACTAGAGTTTGCTCAGTGAATGAAATGTTTTCTTCTCTAAAATTTCACTTTTACATACTCATTACATTTGTCAAATATTCTGTGTCACACCCTTTCCTTAATCTTACTCATTCTAAATCCATCTAGATAAAAGAGTCAAACCTTTTCGTAAAATAACTTTTATCCACATTTATTATAATAGGATTTTTCGAAAAATTTTAAACCTTTTAAAACAATTTTTACATAAAGCTGTTTTCAAAAGGATTCACGAAGCCAGGTTTGATCTTAGATTCTCACTCTATAGTTGCAACTTGGAAACAATTTTTCCTTTCAAACTTTTACCTAAGTTCAACTACTTACGTTAGCTCATTTACCAATATTGCTACCCATCAAGGATAAATCTTACTTGTACCTTATGAGAAGACATTCCCCTCACAGCTACCTTCTATCTTATATTACTATATGCATAATTTATACAATTATATATACATATTCACTTAAGTCAATAAGGTTTATATCAAAATAAATCCTTAACTAATAACTAAATCAAAATTATATGTAAAGTGGGTTCTTCTATCTTCCTCTTCATTATCCATTCTTCTCACCTTCTATGCTTTCCTTTTCACCATTTCGTTGCTTTTTGAGCTACCCGCCTTTACTGTAATTTGTTAAAAAGGAGGGTGAGATTCGAAAATCCTGTAGAAACTATAATTTCATATATATAATTCACAATTATGCAAATACAATCCACATGTTTATACAGCATTTATACAACAATAATTCACATCATGAGGTTCTTTCTCAACAGCTTTGCACGTCACATACAGTAATAATTTACAGCAAGAGATTCCACCTCAACAGTTTTATACATCACATATGGTAATAATTTATGGCACGAGGTTCCACTTCATTAGCAGTGCAAACATACAACAATAATTTACGACACGAGATCCCACTTCAATAGCTGTGCACATCACATGGTCATAGATAGATATTAATTTGCAATATATGCAATTAGCTAGGGGGAACTATCCCCAAAGACTTCCTCACACCAAGCAAGTACCATAAAATGCCTTCACGGGTGGCTCGGGGGAACTATCCCGTAGGACTTCCTCACACCAAGCAAGTACTATACAATCGTTCTTCTAGAGTATCACAGCACGCATAATAAATATGGCACAAACAAACATGCAAAATTAAATATATAAGAATATGATAAAAATGGTTTTTACCTATATTCCTTCGTTTACTATTACTTTCTTTGATATTCCCTTTTTCAGTCCTCCTCGAGGTGCTCAAGCAGATATTAAATTCTAAAAACATACACGTATGATATCACATTAATTATACGCTTATCGAGCTTTATTCAGCTCCTCCTTCTCTCCTATTTTCACTTCTACCCTTTTACATTATTTAATTTTCTTTCCTTGACTTTTAAATTGTTTTCAATTACCTTGAAAAATCATAATGTATTACATAAAATTCCAAATACAATTGTTCAAACTTCTATTTGAAGCTCTGAGTATTCTCTTTGAATAACATTAGCATTTGCTAAACATAATCCATCAATAATCTCAAATAAATGTTTAAAAGTTACTTCTTAATAAGCAACTTTTCCAAATTTCCTGATTTCTGAACTAAACTTTATTGTTTCATAACTTACAATTCACTTGTCCAAACAATACATTTTAGTACTCATTTTAAAGCTTTTTTATTAGTACTATTTGTTTACCAAGTTTTATGGTCAACAAAAACCATTTGATCATTTAAAAATCCATTCAAAATCAGTTGTTTTATCATAAATATACCATTTCTTAGTTTTTCTGAATTGATTTGAAAAATTCATAACTCATACTTCAATCATTCAAATAATATGTTTTAAGATTTATTGTAAAACTTAACAAGACCCACCAAATTTCAAAGAAGAGTTCGTTCCACTAGTTTAAAACCCACTAAAAAACAGCTGTCCAAGATACTCCAATGTAACTAAATCACCCAGAAAATTTCCAGCTTCCAAACACTATTTCAACTTCAATTTTTATTTACAAAATCCACGTAGTATTTAGAAAATGTCAACTCTTTTACAAACCTCCACTTCAAATTTGGAAATTCCAGATTTCTAAAAGTGTTACAGCTTTAAAATTCATTTCCAAATCTCCACTAGTGGAACTATACGGTTCCTTTTCGTTTTTTTAGCCTCTAAGCAATTAGTAATTATATAATCTTGCCTTTGTCCCTATTTTTTTCCCCCTAGAACCGAGCTTATTTCGTCAAAACAGTGACACACCCACACCAATACAGATTCCAAAATCGAAGAAGATCACAAATGCAACATCGATTTAGCTTGAAGAAGCATTAATTTCTCACATATATGGATTCAATCGGTGAATCACTCTCAAAATTCCATTTTCAGGCACTACCCATACACCCCAAAGGCAGCGATTGAGAGATCAGAGAGTGGAAAGGGGTTCAGGAGTCTCACCTGAACACAAATCCGTGCTTGCATGTGTCAACTGGCTCCTTCTACGGCGAGAAACGGCTCCGACTCTCGGTGTTCTCTGTCACACTCTCGCCTCTGCTCTGTTTTCCGACGTGAATGAATAAGAATGAGAAAAGAAAACTGAAGGGAAGAGGCTTTAATGGGTCAGCCACCTTATCCCCCTTTTTTAATCTAGAAATTCAATAATAAATCTTATATTTCAATAGTAAATTTTCTATCGTAAAATAATCATTCTGATAAATTTTGAATAATTTACTTATTTTTAAAAATTTTCTTAAAATATGTTTAACTCAAAAATTTATTTATATTTGTTTAAACTTTTGTAATTTCCTTCACAAAGCCTCAATTACATTTTATATCATATTGGTTAAAATTTGAGATGTTACATTTTGCAATTCAAGAAGTGCTTAAAATTTCATAATAGGGAATAATATACGTTCACATGGTAGCTTTATTTTTTGTGATGGAGCCTTATGATTCATTGTTGATTATGCCTAACTCTCTAACTAGCAAAGTGCTATTTATTGAAGAGGGAGAAGAAGATGCTAAAACTATTGAATAAAGAACACCTTGATGAACGAACCTAAGGGAGAACTGGAGTCTTCATATCCTCTTTCTCTTTGTTACGTGAGATGTAATAAAATTACTTGTAATTTATGTATAGTTATTTATTTAGTTCATGTATTTTTGTGGTTCCTGGTATCATTTCTTCCTCTTAATCCACTTTCTAGATGTACCATATCAAAAGATACCAAATCCCATGTGGCAGGAACATTTCCTAATTATGGATTTAATTTTAGGTGCGGTGAACGATCTGAGGGAAGAAAATAGGTTAATGTTGCTTGAGTTTGCAACTGTGTTGCTATGGAGGTTTCTTTTGTAATAGATTTTTAAAGTTAGTGGTTTCTTTTTTGGACAATGCTACTTTAAAATTGAGGAAAAAATTCATGCAAAGGAATTTGGAGGTGTGCAATACAAGAAAAGACCGAGGTGCACAAATTTAATTTTTAGATGTTGTAGAATGTAGTTAGAATTTGGATGAAACTCTTAAAATGTTGAGCTGTTGGAATTAAAAGTATTTAAGAGTTTGATGAAAATGGAGAAGGGAGGAAATAGAGTGGAAAAAAGAGTAGAGAGATAATATTTTCCCTTGTGTCTAGATAGAGGAAGGAAATAGAGGAGAAAGAAAATGCATGACATCTAAAATAACACGATATCCTTATTTAATTCTGAACTCATTCTTTCAAATAATGCCATAAAAAAATTCAAATAAAAATTTAGCAACATCAAATTAAAGATTAAAATCAAATTAAATTGTGACTGTAATGTATGACTTAACTTTATTTGAATAACCAAACTTCTATTGAAACATGTTTTTAAAAACTTAGTTATGAAAATTATAAATTTTATTTGAATCGCTAAAAGTTATTATAAGATTTGCGATTTCATTTAAATGACAAAATTGTCATTTAAATATTGTGGGAAATAAATAGAGGATGTTAAAATTACCCTTATTCCATCCATAATCTTCTTGTGGAACACATGTGACATAACCATAAGTCCTTCGTCTCTCAATTATATTTGTTTATTTTCAATGCAATTGTAGTTATTGAGAATAAGAGAAGGCAAAACAATTGTAATATGCATTAATGTAGTTTGCCTTTTTCACTTTTTCATATCCAAAAAGATAAAACAATTTATTGATATGAATTATAAGCTGATCTAATAACTGCTAATTTTATAAATTTACTCTCTATAAAAGAAAAAAGAAAAAAGAATGAAACAAGTTCATTGAGAGGTATGAATTGTAAGATGGTGTAATAACTCCTAATTTATAAGTTTCCACGTAATGCACGGGGAAGCACACTCTAGTTACGGAACCAGTTTCAATGCTAAGCACAAAGCTTAGCTCATCCTACTAATATGATCTAAACCGTTCAGATCTGATCTTGACGGTTCAGATTTGATTTTATAAAAATCTATTTTTTTAAAAAAAAAATTATTCCAATAGATGTAGAGTAAAAAATAAAAGAAATCTCTTAACTACTATTTTCTTAAAAAATAAATTTTTACTTACAAAAATATTATTTTAAAAAAAAAATCAAATCTGGACCGTCCAGATCCAGACGATCCAGATCAGATTAGTAGGATGAGTTAAACCTTTAAGCTTAGCACTGAAACTGGTTCCCTCTAGTTACTACGATAAGAAGCAAAGCAAACAAAAAGGCCTGGGCTGGCCCTTGAAGAGCTATGTTAAATAAGGGTTGAGCCCGTAGACTCTTTTCTAAACATGATTACTTTTTCACTAATGCCCCTAAAACGTACTCCTTAGTCTAAATACTGTGGCCTCTAGATATTTTACATTGTAATTTATATTCAATACCATGCAAACTTTTGTAACATAAACCATAATTAACAGTAACAAACTTTGGCTATTCATATAAGTAGCACTCAATTCATACGCAAAGGAGAATGGGTCAAATAATCTCCTTCTTTTTTCACCACGGAGATATCTGCCCTCCATACGACCAATCACTAGTATAAAGCTAGCCTTCCACAAGTTTCATTCGTTTATTACTTTCTTGGAAGAAACCAAGACATCTCTCTCTCCCTCCCTCCCTCCCTCTCTCTCTCTCTCTCTCTAAAGGCCCAGGAAAGGCATGCACAACAAAGAATTGTGAATACGAGAGATTCAGTGTATCGATCACATTGTCCATCAAAGCCTCACAAACAACAGTACAAATAAACAAAAAAATCTATAAGAATCCTATGTAGTTCCTAAAATGGCTAGCCACAGTTTCAATTGTGTAAGGCACAAAGGCAACTCTTTTCACCCACATCAGACGCAATACAGCGAGGCTGACACTTGCCGTCTTCGAACCACTTGGCTCGTTTCTCTACTAGCTCCTCCAGAAACATGTCAAGCTTCTCGATCGTAATATTCGGCATCACCACAACGTGAGCAATGTTGCCTTGGCATGCTAGTTGCCACCTGCGAGTAAACTCCTCGTCATGTGGCCGCTCAAACACGACTGTGCTGCTCAGCTCATTAAGCATTGCGCTGATCCCAGCGTCTCTGAGGCGGTCTTTCAAGTAATGTGCATTCCTCAAACATTTCTGTACTTCTTTCTGGAAACCCTGGTATCCCTTTCGGTTTAAGGTGTACCAGAGAAAGATGGGAGCATGCCCGTTTCGGCTGCCCATGATCGTGGCATCTCTAGAAGCTAGGTACTCCACATTCCTGGAGAGGACATTGATGTGCTCCAATCTTGTTATCTGCACACCACAAGGCATAGGGCACCCGACAAATTTGTGGCCAGAAACACTCACACTGCCTATAGGCTTCTTAAAAGAGACTTTTGGAGCCTGCGATTCCACCCAAAGGGAAAAAAATATAAACAAAGTTGGCAAGTCATTTATGAGGCAGAAGCTACTATAAAAGAGATCAGCACATTGAAGAAACCCAATTTCAATTTGTGTGCAAGATCAATTGTTAGATGGTCAAAAGGAAGCATGACAGAACATTCAACACTTGCCCGTTTGACAAAAGGCATCATGAGACCAAATAAAGCTCCATCACAGTGAATGTAGAATCGGTCATGTGAAAATCCTGCTTCTTCAAGTGTCTTTATTACTAGATCAAGATCATCCACGGCTCCTTTGACAGTTGTGCCTGCAAGATTCAAGTGCAAATGCTAGAATCAACAAAATGAAGGGGTTACAGGTAGAGAGCGTGCAAGTGCGCAAGAAACTTGCCTATATTCACATTGACAATTGCTGGCTTGTCTCTGTTACGAATAATCTTGGCTTTGAAATCATCACAATCAATCTCCCCAGTACAGTGTGTGTCAACTTTCACACATTCCATTCTGTACATACGAGCAGCTTTGAAAACAGAATAATGTGTTTCCCGTGAGGTATACAGAATCCCGTCTGGGAAAACCTCTCTCCTGCAAAGGTTTTTTTCACCATATTAGGCATTCATTTTATTAATTTATAAAACATCATCCTAATTGAAATTTATGAAACTAACCCAACTAGAATGCCATGTAGATTCCCTTCTGTGCCACAGTTTGTTATATAGCCCCAGTACTCATCTTTCTCAATATCCCATAATCGGGCAAACCAATCCAAAACACCTACTTCAAATTGCCGTGAGTGGACGCCATAGTTACTTTCAATAAATGGATCTCCCAAGTTGTTTATAGAAAAGTGCTGAAGCTGGGAAAGTGCACCATAGTCGAAATCCAAATTATAGGGATAACCTGCAATAAGTTGTTCATAAACAAAAGCAGTAATAATAATAATAAAAAAGACCTCGAGGGTTAATAGGAAAAAATCTGAACTTCAAACATTGCCCAAACTCATTAAGTCTTGCCTAACAGGAAGCAAAGCTTATATGAATGCATTTTTGTAGATTATTAAATGAGAAATTCCCTTAACATGAAAGATCGTAAATATTTTCTAGTTTCTTCTAAAGAATGAAGTAAGTATTATTTATTAAAAAAGAAAATGCAGTCAGCAATAGAATGCTCTATTAGTCTACTTCATATCTCTATAATTCAGCTAAGAGTGAGATAATTTTCTGAAGCTCTCCTAAGATACCAGAATATCAAACCAAAACATAAAAGGAAAAATTTTAGGTAATAGAGCTTTCCCATTATGAACCATTTTCAGAACACATCAAATAGAACAACATAAACATCAGCAATTCACAAGAGGAAGTAAGAGGAGACATTGTCAAACCTAAATGATGCTTGGTTCTTTCCATCAGAGATTTCCTGTATCTAGCCAAAACACTTGCCATATAAGCTTCCCTGTCCCCAGTCACCTCATCATCAGGATCTGGTTCTGTGACTTCCAAGCAAGTAGTATGAACATTCCTGCCCAGTACTATCTCTCTTTTACTTTTATCCTCACTCGTCTTGATCACCGCATGAACACTCCCATTATTTTCAACTATGGGTGGTACATGATCTTTGATCACAGCCGTTGGATCAAAATCCTCTGGCAATGGTTCAACTGCTTTTAAGATGCTCGGCACATCATCAGCCACAATTCCAACACTTCTGTCCATTTTACTAGTCCTTGCACAATAATGGCCTGTAAGACATGATACAGGCGTAGATTTTAAGCAAAAGGACTGCCAGTGCAAACAAAATATCAAGCAAAAGGCACGCCTAATATAGAAATGGGGCAAGCAGGGGTTTTTCGACACAAAACCAGACCTTTTTT
>QFDD01007725.1:0-15117 GCA_006871305.1 Vachellia collinsii | reverse complement strand
AGTTATTGAAAGGACTGTGGATATTAATATCATAAATAAGGAATGAAAGATTAGTTTAGAAAGACGGAGAGATTTATTAAACTTGCATCTTCGATATATCTCACTTAGGTCAACAATATAGTTGTATCATCATGGCTTGCAACTGTCAACGTTTTGTCTTGATCAGAAAAGGAGTGCAAAACCAAAATAAATTTAGTTGTTAGTTATTTATAATGAATGTAAGTTGGTTTCCCTAAAATATTATGTTATTTAATCATTTATTTTGAAAACTAGAATTACTATAAGGTACTAAGAAAGGGATTTCATAACCCAAAAAAACCACTAACAACTAAAATTGATACAGTGACAAGTCTAGTGTAGAAATAACAAATTTATGCTGTTCACTATTGATGTTTTGGTAATTAAATCATTTTTTTAAGATCTCATAGTAATTCTTCATTGATTAAAACCCTCATTAGGGTTTGAAAACAATAGAATTAGTTGTAATTAAAACTCTCATAGTTGATCAAACACTCTATGAAGGGTATGATGGGTGAGTTATGACAAAAAAAAAAAACTATAGGCATGTTTGTGTAAGTGTTATATGGATATGTATACATCTCACTACGGGCAACATCTCTTATTTTTGGCAAAACTTAATTTTACAACAATTATAAAAAATGTTGGGAGAATCACAATTAGGTCCCAAGTAAGGGAAATAATATGTAATAAGTTCTATAACCTTATTAGTGAGCCACTTTCACATGTTATGGACAAGTCCTTGAGACATGTTAGATATTATTTCCCTTACTTGATACGTAATCGTGATTCTCCTAAAAATGTTATCAATGTATGAAGAGGGCCCAATTTTCAAGTGTAGCTAACCATAGGGTGCAAAGAACTGTTGTCTTCTGGTGATATAACCTTCAAATAGGAGTAATTTCGAAAATGCTGCTCATAATTTAAGGTAATAGTTTGAGTACCTTCAGTTACATTATTCTTTTTTGCTAGTATCATATAGTAAAATTATTGTTGTATCTCTGTGTGTGTCTATATATGTACAAGTATACCCACTCTTTTGCTATCAAATGACCTCAGTTTGAATACATTTTTTAGGTACCGGGTGTGCGTCACTTATAAATGTCTAAATGTCAGACTGGCCATTTATTATTTGGAAAGCATATCACAAGTCATTGAATGAGAGAGAATGAAGCCAATATTGACCATATTAGGATAGTTAAAATTGTTGGATTTTTCTCATTTCGTGCCGCCTATTGATGATCTATTCTCCTTGGCGCGCTAAATTAAGTTCATGTGATTAATAAATTATTATATAATCGATTGACTAATAATCAATTAAAATATTTGATATTTAAATTTTAAATTTGAATTTAATTAATTTCAAACTTTGAATATGGAACAATAAGAACAACTCACACGAAAAGAGACCAATGACAACGTTTTAACCATGAAAACAATTTTATATGGTGTCTTTCTAGAAAACCCACAAAAAAAAAACACGTAGGCACACACAGAATTCTTCTTCTTCTCCGGATTGGTGTATTTGCTGTGAAATTGCAATGGAATTCAGGTTCAAATTATGATTTAAATTAATAACATATAACAAAAAGTTTTGAGAAAGATATGTTGCATAAGGAAAGAGTCAGTGATAGAATTACCAAAAGTTATGAGATCTAACTCTGCAGTATCGAAATTTCTTCAGCAATAATAATATTAATACAGCGGGCACACACATTGACACATATAGTGTAAGGGGGAAAAACAAGGAACCAATCAGCTTTGGGGGGACGCGTATTCATGTGCATAATCACAGAGAATCTTGATTGATTAATTTTTTAAGGTATATCACTCTTCAACGTTTGTCCAGTGGAGAATTAGGGGAGAAAAACAAGATCCGCTTGTTCGGGAACACTGCAGTGACTCTGACAATTAAGGTTTTGTTTGATTGATTAATTGATTAATTAATTTTTTAAGGTATACCACTCTTCAACGTTTTTCCAGTGGAGAATTAGGGGGGGGGGGGATGATCCGCTTGTTCGGGAACACTGCAGGGACTCTGACAATTAAGGTTTTGTTTGATTGATTGATTAATTTTTTAAGGTATATCACTCTTCAACGTTTCTCCAGTGGAGAATTAAAAATAAAAAAAAAACAAGAACACTGCAGTGACTCTGACAATTAAGGCACAGAAAACGTTTCATAAAAAAGGGTGCCGTAAACGGCATGGACTATTGAATTATAAAGGAGACTCTGTACAAATTAATTATAGAATGATATATTTTAAATTATGTAATTGACTTTTGACATTATGCGATTGAATTTTCACCTTAGGTTTAGCTTAACTTTCACATTATGCAACTAGGCTTTTTAATATATGACTGAACTTCCATAATATATAACTAAACTTCTACAAGAGTGAAATGATAGGTTACATTCTCTAATTAATTTGTTAATAGGGATTTATCCCCAATTCTCCATTGAAATAATCAAGATAATAATTTAAGGTGAGCAAATCATAATTAAAACAAAACAATTTCATATGAAAAAATTCACATATAATCCTAAAAATAATATTATTTAAATAAAAGCATTAATTCATAAATAAATAGAATATTTATGTATAAATTCAACAAAATAGATAGACTGAAACATAAATTTGATGCAATAGTGCTATTTATTTTTTTGGGGGAAAACTTAAAATGATGTTTTAAGATAAGGAAGGAGAGAGAAAATAAACTTGCAACAGTTGTCATGTTTCAGCAATGACACAAATAAAGGCTCATTTGATACGTTGGAATTGATTTTAATAATGGAAATGTCTACAATTATGGATATCGATAGAGCCGGTAAAATAGGCTCAACCAGCAAAACTCTGGGCTAAGGCAGGTTGGGCCAGCCAAAATTACAAACTGCCAAAATGCAGGCTGCATAACACCTCTCTTGGCTAGCTTTATTACTCATTAGAGACGCCTTAACTAAACCACTTGATATCATTAGAAGGCCTAGAATTAGTTAACCAAGTGACTCTCAAAAATTCTCAAAATAGTCACAATTCACTTGGTAACTTAAAAATTTTGGCCAACTTCGAAAATTTATAACTAATTCTAGAAAAATCTCAAACAAGTGGTTTAAGTCTTTAATTAATTTTTATTCAATTCTTTATGGATGAAAAATATTCATTTGAGAAAATTAAATCTCAAGCATCCTCTTGATCCCTGGGGAATTTCATTGAGCATTTGAGCCTCTAAAATAGGACTTTGTTGCGGCCAAATTTACACTTAGCCACGGCCAACTTTTCTAGCCACATGAGAATTCCTCTCAGGTGCAATTCACTGTGGCAAACTCCTCTACAATGTACTCTCTGACCACTTTCATTGGGCGTGAATTGTGATCTTCGCCAAGGCCAACTTTGCTGCTGTCATCTTTTCTAGTTTTTCAATTGAACTTGTAAAATATATAACTTTTTGCACACAATTCCAAATCAAGGAAACTATAGCTCTTCAGAAAGCTTATAAAGAGACCTACTTACATGCAAAATTTCATAGCAATTGGACCTCATTTACTCAATTTTGTTCTATTTGATCTAAAATAAGGGCTTTGGACCCTTTTTAGCCAAATTGCATGCTCATCTTTGCTTTCTTTATGCATTTCACAATGCCACACACTTATTTACATCATCAAGCACATAAATAACTTAGTGTAGGGGTTTAATTTACATTTACCCAAAATTTGCACATATACATCAACTAGCATGTACAACATGTACAACTTTTCCTTTTACTTTGAAAGCCACCTTTTACTCTTGCACCTTTTGCCCTTGCTTCTTGAGCTTGTGCCTATGGTTAGTCATTGGAAAGAATGAGATTTTAAAGAAATCACAATAGTAATTATCTCTAACTAACACATCAATATGCTTGATTAATTGAATATAAACTAGCATGCCCTGACTTAAACAACAACACCTTACTTCTAACATATTTGCACAAGGCCAATGCAATCAAAGCATAGCTACAACCATGCATACTCACAAGTAAGGTTTTACATGTCAAGTGGCTATAACCACACTTTACACATGGCCAATCACATGCAACAATCAATGCAAAGTGGATGTAAAAGTTAGAAGACTTGCTACCTTGAAGCTTTAACTTTCCCATGGAACTTGAAATGGCTTCCACTAGCACTTTGAGACTCTTCTTAGCACTTTGGTACTCCTACACATGTCATAGAGTGCTCAACAACAATATTGTGCTATTACTAATGCACTATGACCCTTAACACTTCATAAAATCTCTTTGATGACCACTTAAGGGTGTTAGCTTCTAAATTTGGCAAATGTGATTCTCATGCTTCCACAATTGTGTTTGAACTTCTACCCTACACAATTTTGCATTTTAAACTCAATGGAAGCATCAAAACACTCAAAATCATATTCTTTCCCCCTTGAACCTCAGCTGCACGAAAATCACTGAAAATTGGAGGAAATGGAATTTTGCAAGATTCCTTTGCACATAAATGAATTATTCCACTCTACACCATTTTCCATCCATTATATAACATCAAAACATTCATTATCATACAGCATTAAATTCATCCAGCAGCAAGGGAGGGGTTTAGTGGCACAATTTTAAAACAAACTCAAGCTAGTTATGAACATGTTGCAAATCAAGTCTAGAGTTGATTTTGTGGCACTTAATACTTGTGATTCTTGCCAATTCCCAATTCTCTCATAAACCCTCATCATCACAATAGCCAAGATAATCCCTCATCAAGAAATATGAACCGATTAAATGAGGGATTAGAGGTCATAGAAGAGTTCTATAGAGAGGAATCAAGCTAAAATACCAACTTACCTTTGATTTGACCTTGAAATCTTCTCTTCTCTTTGAGATCCACCACCTCTCCCTCACTCTTGGCTACTGTTGGCATGAAAATGGGAAGGGAAATTTACTTAGCATGCTTACAAAAATCTGATTCCATGTATTGAAATAGGTTGTGGGTCGCACATAAGCCAAAAATGCCCTTAAACTTAACATAATTTACCATCTGCATCATTTGTCTACTCTCACTCTTCCATCTTTGACAAGAAGATGAAAAATGGCACTCTTATATTCACAAAATTCCATCTTTCCAAAAATACCCTTACGTTTCCTGGTTTTCGACTACCGAAAATGCTTTTCAGGATTTTTTTTAATCACAAAGGATATGTTAGACCCTCAAAAATTCCCAAAATTCATGAACTCATTAGGGTATTTGAGAAACTCATTTTGGAATGCCCTTAATTAATTTTCTTCAGAAAACCCTGATCAGACAATTTTCAGCCTTTCATACTGCTATTCTGGCAAACTATTTCTGACTTTCTACCGAAAACAATTTTATAAATTAGAGCACTCCACAAACTATTTTTAGCCACTTTAACATTAATTTCTTGAGGGGTTTGGACAATTTAAATAATAATATTTGGCTAAAATTTCATTGAATAGCTAAAATATTAATTATTGTAAAAATTTCCTGTTGATGGTATTTTTTTTTTCATTTAACCTTATCTGAGCCTTAATTATTGGTCGGTGACTTTTTCTCTACCTTTTGGTGCCTGGGGTCATTTTTCTGGTATTTTGGTCAAAATTACCAAAATGCCCTTGACTTTTCTCAAAATGACCATTTTGCCCTTACGTTTTCTTTGCTCACAAAATGGCACCTTTGGCATCTCTTATACTTTTATTCACTCTCCAGATCCTTTATTACTCTGTAGCCCCTCGTTCAACCCTTATCCTTGGTTGTGGAAAATTGAGGATATTACAAGCTGCATAAGCTAGGTTATGCGGGCTCAACTCGTGGGTTGGTGGGTAGGCATTTTTTAAAAAAATTATTTTTAAAATATATTTTGTAAAATATTGGATCTTCATGAGCCACATAACATAATTGTATATATTTGTTTCAATCTTTTAATGTTATTGTTATTTATGTATCAAAAATAATTTTTTAAAAAAATATTAAGATTAACATACATCAAGTTTATTGAAGATATTGTAATTTTTAGATAATATATGAAAGTTTATTACAAAAATCTTTTCATGGAGTACATTAACTTCATGTTAATAATTTTTTGAAAATATTTGTCTTGTTTACTAAATTTTTTACAAATATACATTAAAAATTAAAAACATTTTGAAAATAAGACATAGGGGTTGGGAGGCATGATGGGCTTGGGCTAAGGTTATTTAGCGTGCTGCACAAGCTCAGCTTGTTTAACTGCGAGTTAGCTTGTATTACCACCTTTGACATTTTGACATTGGTTAAGGGGATATATATGGAAATAGAATTTAAAAGTCTATTTAGTATGTGTTAGAATAGGATCATTTGACCAATAGAGGGGGTGAATTGGTCACCTTTAAAAATTAAATTAAATAAACTAACGCAAAGCAATGACAAAGAAACAAATAAGTTTGAGGAAAGAGATTGACACAGTGATTTATACTGGTCTGGTCCTCCTGACCTATGTCCAGTCCTCAGACCACCTATGAGCTTTGCAAATTCACTAATAACAACATAACTAGCTCTTCAACCTTTACAACTAGAGAAAGAATTCTCCCCCTCTCAATTCCAATGGAATAGAGAAACACTCTCCCTCTTTATCTTTGTAAACTAACCAATCCTCTCAAGATTCACAAGTCTTGAGTTTCTCTTTCAGAAACCCTATTTTGAATAAAATTCTCTCAGAAAACTTGAATGCTAACCACTGAAGTATTAATGATGGAAAGAGAGTGAAACAGAGGAAGAAGATGAATGAGTAATTAATGAAACTTCACAGGTAGGCATTCTCTATCTTCCAATCTTGAATTCTCTTCTATTTATGGCTAGGCAGCAATAAATGTCCGTTAGAAAGAGCTTCATTTCCATTACTCTAAGCTTCATGGTTCAACGTTGTGCATTGAATGCTTATGACACGCAACATGGTCATTGCCTGAGATTTTGTCCGTTGAGCACACATAGGAGAATCCAAAGTCCCATGCCCTGTTGCTTAGTAGGAAGAAGAAGCATTTATAAATGCAGAAGAGATTCAAATAAATGAAGAATGAAAAGGGAAAGATTATGAATAAAGTTAAGCCTCTGACATACTGAGATACTGTCAGTAAAAGTTAGTGCTTGAGTATGTCTCAGAATACTTGAGTGTTGTTGGCAAAATAGCACAGTATAATCCTCACAGAATGACAAGATACTCAAGTTTTAGTAAAGTTATTCGAGTGTTCATAGTGCTTTTAAGTATACTCGAGTTTTATAAGAAATATTGTTATGAAAAAGATAAACACTTTTTGTTAATTCTCTAGTATTGAAGAAAAAGCTAAGAAGTGTTGTCACTACTTAAGTTTTAATAGTAACACTCGAGTGTTTGTAAAGCATTTTGGTGTTAGTACTTTCAATGATTCTCGAGTAGGTACAAGAGTGTTGTCAATAATTGAGTATTGAATATAGTACTTGAGTTTTGATAGGCTTTACTCCAAAGATTATCTTCATTCATTCTCGATATTTGAGTTCTGTGAAACCATACTCGAGTGTTGTGAGTTCATGAAGCATTAGTACAAGTACTTCCTCTGATTCTTGAGTATTCTTGGGAGTATCAAGTTTAGAAAAGAAATTTAAATTCAACACTCAGGTATTGTCACATAATACTCAAGTATTGTCAATACTTTTATGGATACTCGAGTTTGTGCGAGAGTGTTTAAGTTCAAAAATAGTTTTAGGAACTCGATACTTGAGTACGAGGATGTAATACTCAAGTATTACCAATACTTTCATGAATACTTGAGTGTTCTTGGAAGTGTTGTGTTCTGAAAACTGATTTTGTTTAACTATACTCGAGTGTTGAGAGTCACTATTTTAGTATTATCAATACTTCCACCAATACTCAAGTATATTTGAAAGTACTTGAGTTTTAAAACTGTCTTTTCTTATAATGATACTTCAGTATTAGCATACAATACTCAAGTATCCTTAATACTTTCATCAATACTCAAGTACTCCTTGAAAGTATTATGAAAACAATTTATTTTTGAAACCAAGTACTCGAGCATAAACTATTATACTCGAGAATTGATATACCATTATCAACTATTCAAAGTCCCTGCAAAAACATGTTTGTCATCATCAAAACATTATGTCAACATTCTCCCCCTTTTTTATGATGACAAAACTTAGACAATTAAACAATTTAAACAGTAGTAGGATACAAGATAAACAACAGAGCATAAAACAAATGTATCAAATATAGCAAAGTCACGAGGAAGTATCAAAGTCAGAATTCGGAATACAAATCCAAAGAAACTTCATCAAGATGAACAACAAAACAGAAAACAAATGTATTAAGTATAGCAAAAGACAATTGAAAAGACAAATGCTAAACTCTAAGTACCTCTCCCCTTTTTTGTCATCACTCAAAGAGGGTGTGAATGAAAGGAAGCACGATCAACAGATGGGGGCTTAGAAGAGGTAGGCATAGAGGCCTCAGGCACAGGAGAGTCAAAAGATGGAGGTGCTGGAACAGGAGTCTTAGTAAGATGCTCTGAAGGCTTAGACTCAGTAGCTAGGGGCTCAAGGAGGAGCATAGGAGCAGGGGTAGTAGAGGAAGATGGCTCAGTGGAGGAAGGAGGAGGAGGTACCTTACCACCATGAATAAAGTCCTCAAGAAACATCATTCTCCCATCTAGAATAGATAGTCTAGACTCCACTAAGTTCTACATAGAATCCACAAAAGTCTTCAGAGAAGCAACTGCTAAATCCAATGTCTTGCACTGAAGTACTCAGCTACTGCCTTGAGCAAATTTGAGACTTAGGCCCGAGTCTCAGTGTGAAAAGCTTGAGTGAACTCCTCTCCCATGCTTTTGAACTCTATCTGCATGAATTGCTGGATGGAGGCCTGAGCAAAGGAAGGAGCAGAAGAGGGTTGTTGAGGAGTAGAGGATTAAGCCTCATCCTGAGGTGCCAATGATGGACCAGAAGGAGTTCTTTTCCTCTTGTTGCTCTTTATAGAACCCTGCCCAGAGTGACTCAAACTTCAATCTTCATTATATGAAAGTGAGTCTTAGAGAACTTGAGGGGCTTGAAGGCTTCTGATCCTTCATAATATACCAAATCCGATGTTGCTCAAGGATTCTAGAGACAAGGCAAGGGTAAGGAACTGCCATCCTTTTGGATTTGGAGAACCTAAACCTCCAAATCTCATTAAACACCATTTGCCCAATGTTTCTTTTCTCCTTTGCCATGATAGAGGCTAACATGTGGCAATTAGAGGTGGCCAGGTGAGTGAAATTTTTACTCTTATTCACTAAACATCTAGAATAGATGTAGTGAAAAATTCTCTGTAGAGGGGGCATGGCAAAGGGCTCAAAATTCAACCCAGCATAAGGTTCCCTTGGTCTAGGTAACTCATGTATCTCCTCAAACTGAAATGTCTTTAATTTAGAATCAAATTCATGTGTGCCCGGATATGAGTTTAGCAAATCAACAGTTATACCCATTTTGTTCCAATGACTAGATGGTCATTAGGATGGGGCACCAAGTCCCTTCAAACTTGGTTTCTTTCAAATTGGTTCAATTCCTCTTCCATTGCTAATTCGCACTTAGTCCTTTTGAAATCTTTTCCGTTGGAGATCGAATCAATGATATTTATCTAAGGATTGCACTATAGGGTGCAAACCTAGGTTGTTCACTTAACTGGAGCCTTTTATTGATGCTCTAAGCTAACTATGTGTCATGAAATACAAAACTAAATTTAGAAAGGGGTTTTGGTTTTTAAACATGGTTGTAACTAAAAGAAAATATACAAATGTATTTGTTTTTGAATTTTTGGGATTAGGTAATGCAATAAAGTAAACAAGGTTCAAATGATGGGAAATTCCTCTTGAAATATGGGCTTAGGCTATCACAGTTCAAAATTGATTAGGTGGAGTAATGCTTCACTAAGTTTCTTTGGTAAAAACCTCAATAACTCATTAAGTCTAGAATTTCACTCAATGAACTCCATTGAGTAAAATCCCATTTAAGTTCACTTAGTGCATGCAATAGAAAATAATATGAATGCAACTATCTCAATGAATCAACTTAAACTAGAAGATCATGCACAATTCATACAAGAACCAATGAGAACAAGAGTGATTTCAAAGAGAATACATGAAACTGCATATGTTGAAGTACAAAAATTCTACATTCATCACTTCCTTTGCATAAAATAATTCCAACTGATTACAACTATAATCAAGAGTTCCAGTTGTTGAGATAATGTTTTGATGATGACAATTATGTTTTTGAACTTATGATAAAATTCAATGGTTTCACAAACACTTGAAGTAATTTTTAAGTTTTAGTGAAAGTGTTGAGAATACTCGAGTGATAAGGATCAATACTCAAGTACCATTGTATAAAATATGCTTTCAAAACTCAACACTCTCAAGAGAACTCAAGTTTTGGTGGAAGTGTTGTCAAAACTAGAGTACTGAGGGTCAATACTCAAGTATCGAGTATTGAAACAAGTTTCAAGATTCCAATACTCTCAGTAGAACTCAAGTTTTAATGAAAGTGTTGACAACACTCGAGTATTGAGTAACAATACTCGAGTTTTGGAGGACTAAAATATGTTTCAGAAAACCAATACTTTCAATGGAACTCAAGTTTTAGTGGAAGTGTTGTTAAAACTCGAGGTGTGGCATGCAAAACTCGAGTATCGGGCTCTGAAAACTCTTTGAACTACAAAACTTCTTTGAAAACTTGAAGTATTAGCAAAAGTTTTGATACAACTCGAGTATTGAGAGACAGAACTCAAGTTTCGAAGTGGAAAATCTTTTTGAACTTCATTACTTCTTTCAAAACTTGTAGTTTCAGCAAAAGTGTTGCTAATACTCGAGTCCTGTGAGACATAACTCGAGTATCGAGCCTAAAATTTGTCTTCAAGCTGAATATTTCAAAGGAAACTTGATGAGCAATGAAAGTGATGATTTCAAATACTTAAAACTTGAAGTTTTAGAGTATAAAACTCGAATATTGAAGAACTTGCAAAGTTTTGTTTGACTGAAACACAGTTAAACTCGAGTTCTATTATCTAACACTCAAGTAATGACAAAACTTTTGTTATAACTCGAGAGGCATTGAAAGTGTTGTCTCAAATTAACTTACAAACACTCGAGTATCTTTATAATCACTCGAGTAATAAGAAAAATGTCATACTTTATCCTCAAAACTCGAGTAACAACAAAAGTATTGTGAATTCTTCACTGTTATTTCTCACAAACAATCGAGTTTTGTTATTTATCACTCAAGTACTCTTTTACTGATAGTGATTCAGAGTGTCAAAGCTTTTCGTTATTCTCAAATCTTTCCTTCTTTATGCTTCAATTATTTGAATCTCATCTGCTCTCATAAATGCTCATTTATTTTAATGATTACAGAGTAGGGAACGTTTGATTACCTCACCGGAAAAGGATTCAATGAACATAATCACAGAGATGACCATACTTCATGTGAGAAGCATTTAAAGTGAGAGGATGGACGAAGACGATGAGAGTAACGGAAACAAAAATGTTTCTAACGAACATTTAATACTTCCCAACTATAAATAGAGAAGCATTCAAGTCAAGAGGAGCAGAGAACACAACTACTGGAATACTCATTTATTGTTCTTCATCTACCTCCTCTGTTTTCATTCTCACAATCATAAATTCTTTAGTGCTTATCATTTAATTCTCAAAAAGGAGAATATTCTTATTCAATCTTTGATTCTGTGAGATTAGAGAATCTTGAGTGTAAGAGACACGAGCAAAAGTGTCAGTGGGTTGAATTGAGTTAGAAAGGGGGAGTGTCTTCCTTCATTACTGGTGTAATATTTGTGAAATAGTGGATTTGAAAAGCTCAGAGGATTCTGAGGACTGGATGCAGGTCAAGAGGACCGAACCAATATAAATCTCCGTGTTCATTAGTCTTCTCTCTCTGTTTTATCTTCAAAGTTTGCGAAAAATTTATTTAGACCAATCCACCCCCCTCTTGGTCAAATCATATCCTAACACCAGTTACAAATCACAAATCCTATACTTATAAATTCATAGACTATAACTAGAATGGAACTTTATATACTCCCCTCTTTAGTCTAGTGAACTCAAGCCCTTGCCCATCTCCAAGAGGAAAATAATTGCCTAGCCACTCATGGGAGAATGAAACATCTCAACTTGATGAAATCCTAAGCTCCCCATTCTAGATGACAATAGAAATTTCGGTATTAGGGTTTTGGTGATAGTGGAAAATGAGAAGAAGGGAAATGAGAGTGAATGTGCAGGCTTGGTAATGAATGGTCACTGAGATGCAATGAAACTTACCCTAAATAGGGTTGTCTTCTGGTTTAGGATGGTCCTGGGTCGGTTTGTACGAGTGGGTAAGTTAATTTTCCAAATAGGGATCGGGTTAGGTTGTTGGTACGAAAGTTTTGTTGCAGTGAACTGGTCAAGAGATGCCCAAGCAGCTGATCTTCATACTTTGCAGCGAAACAAGAACTTAGCCACGATGAAATGCTTCTGTGCAGTTCTTCTTCCAACTTATGTGCACTGTTCTTTACTCCCGGCTCTAGTTAGAGTACCCTACAATGAATAGCAATAGTTTAAAGTATCAATTGCCCATAATTTGCTTTGAATGAAGTTAGTAATTAATCAATGGCAATTCTACCTTAAATTGGGCTAATTAAAAACAGAGACTCTAACTTTCAATTAAGCACAATTATGATCAAAAATGGGCCAATAAGTATGCTAAATACCCTAAAAAATGGCATGGAAATTCAATAACAAATAGAGCTCAATCAATTGCAATAATCCAATCATTGTCAGACAAAGCCTCTTTAACATTCTTAGGCTCTATCTCAGATATGAATGCTAAGAATTGAGCCTCATTTAAAACTTTTCTCCGTGTTTCTACACGTTCATTCACTTCTCAATCACTTGATTTAGAGGGTGATTTTGGATGTATTTCCACGATCTTGGTTGAGAGGCTTGAAGAAGTTCATCTGATGGATCTTCCTCTGAGTGATGTAAAGAGTGATCATCAGGTGAACTTTCTTTATTTGCATTTTCAAAACCTTTTGAAATAGCAACTTCATCGTCATTAATTATAGGTTTTGTTTGAGGTTCTGTTTCAATAAATACAACATGCATTGATTCTTTAACTACACATGTACATTTGTTGAAAACTCTATATGCCTTATACTTCTATTTGAATAACTAAGAAATAGCCCTTCATCATATCTAGGATCGAATTTACCAATATTTTCTTTATCATTGTTGTGGATAAAGCACTTGTTACCAAAGATGTGAAGATGAGACAAGTTTGGCTTCCTTCCTTTATACAGCTCGTAGGGAGTCTTTCCTAGGGATGATCTGATGTAGGCTTAGTTGGAGATGTAGCATGCTGTGTTGATTGCATCTTCCCATAATACTTGAGACATTTGCTTCTCAGTCATCATTGCCCGTGCCATGTCTGTGAGTACTCTGTTCTTCCTCTCCATAACTCCATTTTGTTGAGAAGTCCTTGGAGCTAAGAAATTGTTATTGATTCCTTTACTTTCACAGCAGGTTGTGCAATCTCCATTTTTGAATTCTCCTCCATGATTAGTCTGAATTGAAACAATAGACATACCTTTCTCATTTGGGACCTTCTTGACAAAAACAACAAATAATTCAAAAGTTTTACTTTTGGATGATAGAAACATGATCTAAGTGAATCTAGAAAAAGCATCAACTATGACAAGAATATAAAGATTTCCACCGAGACTTTTAACTCTGGCTGGACCCATCAAATCCATATGAAGTAGTTCAAGATGCCTTTTGGTTGAAATTTCTTTCTTTGACTTAAAGGATGACTTAATCTACTTTCCCATTTGATAAGTGATAGAACCCAATATTTACATGGTTTTCTTGAGTGTTTTATGGTGTTTTGTAATACCTTTACCCTCATTTTGCATGCATTTATACCATTATTGATTATATTGATTCATGCATTGCATTGTACTTAGTTAAGGGTAAAAATGGGTCATTTATCTCATCCAAACTGTGAATGCCTTGATCTTTAATTCATTTAACTTCTACAAGGTTCTTTGCCTTTATTTGTAGGCATTTGGAGGAGATTTGAAGACCCAAAATGGAGTATAGAAGGAGCCACAAGTTCATCAAGAGATAAAATTAGTCAAAGAGCCCCTGCCACTATTATGTCGCGACCTAAGTTATTATGTCACGACCTAAGTTATTATGTCGCGACATATATGTATTTCCAGAACATGTCCCAACGCAGTTACCGCAGGTCGTGACAAAACTGTATCCAGGTCGTGACATAAATGTCTCCATGTCGCGACATAATTGTCTCCATGTCGCGACATAAGTGCTTATTGCTGAAGCCACGCGTTTTGAATTAGGTCACTCATCTGCTGCATATATATAGAAAGCAAGCACAGTGAAGGGAAGCACTCTCTACTCTGCAGGTTTGCAGAGGAGAGCCTCCATCACTGCTCTCTCAGCCTCCCAACTTCTCCATTCATTCATCTTCCATTTTCCACCATTTTCCATCTTCTTCCACCATTCCAAACCAATTAAACCTTCCCCATCACCTTCATCTTCACATTTCAACCCCCCTTTTTCACTCCTCTCATGGCAGAAAGCATTTGTGGTTGCAGCTGCGTTTTGGAAGCAATGAGAGGCTAAATCCTTAGTCTCTTGGTGAGGGAACGAAGCTTGAGTTCATGGGCTCATTAGGGAAATTTTTCTTAGTCTTAATCTATGTTTTAGCTTGCATTGGTTATTTCTAGGTTTAGGAATTTCCACTGTCATGTAAACCTTTATCACAGATTTGTGATTTTGTGATTGGATTATGTATTTGGATTGGTTAATGTGTGTGCTTGGATTCTGTGGTTGTTGATTTACAGTCATTAGAGCATTTGCATCACCCATTCATTTACACTCTAAGTGGTTTTGAACAATGTTTTAAGAGGTGGTAATTAACTTGGGTGCAAGTGAGTTTTCATTACTTAAGGCATTGGACCTAAGTGGTTGCTTAGGGTTTTTATCTAGACTTAGAGGGTTATAAACTTCCATATCATTT
>QFDD01007724.1:0-11766 GCA_006871305.1 Vachellia collinsii | reverse complement strand
AGTCACGGTAGTTGGCCGACGTGAGTTTCTCGGACACGATGACACTGTGAGAGCCATCGAAGCCAGCACTCGACCCGAGGGGAGCGCCAGCCTTTGCGATCTCGGACGTGGAGGACCCATCCGAAGAAGTCGGCGCCATGGGAGAGGCGACGGCCTGTGGGTCTTCCGTGGGAGATCGAAGATCGGACAGCGAAGACGACAAGCTCAGAGACGTCCGTGCTCTGATACCATGTGGACGTTTGTGAGCATGTATAATCCGATGATCTCATTAGCACTAAGCAACTGTACATATATGCTTACAAGAGAATCATAATAATAATTACAGATTTGATCTTGATTTGCTGGATAACTAAATCCCTAATTTACTCCTAAATATCCTCTAATTAATCTCCCATGATCAGCATATATTATTTTCATATAATATTTACATAATTACTACAATATCTTTTAATTATATTCATTACGGACAAATCCATCTTCACACAAAAAAGTTTCCATGTCTCTGTCACTGACAGATACAATCCTCAAGTCGAACTAAACATACTATCTTAACGTCGGAATCAAACCTAATCCCAATATGGAACAAAAACTAAGCTTTGGTTTCACCCCCCCCTCTATATATATATAGATCTCATTTTTTATTTTTTATTTTTTCTGTGCTAGGCGATGTTGAAGGGGAGCAGGCTGAAATATCAGATGAAGTAACAAGAAAAGTTAAAAAGTGTAAAGGGAAGGTGAAAAATGTTTCAAGGGGGAAGAAGCTTCAGAATGAGAAGGGCTTGAGTTCTATGGAAGTAGATTCTGACAAAGAGAAGCAGGAATATGACGAAAGACTTTCTGAAGGTAGAAACTCTATGCCCCAAGGTGTTCAAAATTTCGAAGAGAGTAGTTCAGAAGAGAGAGAAGTGGATGAATCAAGTGGATCCATGAGAGAGAAGGTGAATGGAGAAGCGGAATCTTCTGGAGGGAGCCAGGGAAACAATCATTTGGGGGAGACCAGTCCCCAAGAAATGGACCAAGCTCATGAAGAGTCGTCAAGCCTTGGTGGTGGTGGGAATGCTGAGATTTCCGAAGATGAACCTCTTGTAAAGATCTTGGCCTTTCACACCTTTTTTAGGGAAAATTGGGGAAAGTCCCCTCATTGAAAATTTTATTGGTAAAAATGATCTAATTCAGAATATTGGTACTATGTATGTACAAAATTTACAAAGTACCAGTATTTTCTGTGTATAAAAATTTGTCAAGTTCTTATCAATAAAATTTTCAATGCAAGACTTTTTCCCAATTTTCCCTTTTTTAACCGTTTCTTAGAATTATTGTTTTGGTTCTTCAGAGATGCACTTTCTCCAGGTGGTCCTCCAAAATTTACTCATGTCTTGGTCTTCCAAAGAGTTTCTTTTGTTTCCCTAATTTGCTCCATATGTTAAGCCCCTTAATATGTCATTAACACAGGTGTGACATGCCATAACGTGAAACTAATGTGGTTGGACAATGTCTAATTGGTGTGCTTAAACATGCGATGGTATATGCTTGAATTAGCAGGACCTTGTTGTTCGGTGCTTTGTCATTGCATGTTTTAGTAACAAATTGACATTTAACACTTCCAAAGGTTTCATGTTAAGCCATGTCTCCGGTTGTCAAGGGGTTTAACAGGAGAATGCTATTGAAGATGAAATACTCCTTGAAGCCACAGAATGAGACTTTCAAACTTCAGTTGATTAAATTGAGAGAAGGTGCATCTTTTGAGGACCAAAATATTAATTTACTTGTAAATACTGATGCAAAAAGGAAGGAATATTATCTCTAGAAAGTCTTAAAACAAGTGGGCAATATGCAATAGCAAAGTCCAATGCAAAAAATGACAATATGTCTATGCTGCTCATTTACTATCAAGACTTTTTTGTGATTATGTTCTTTCCTTGGGATCTCATTGTGATTCTCCCAAAAATTTATTGCAGGGTCTGCCATGCTTTAGTTACAAATAGTGTGCAGTCCATTCTTTTAACTTTGTGCGATGACTGAGATGCATATTTGGTTTATCTTTTAAAAAAAGAATTCTAACATTTATAACTTAATACTTTGGCTTATGCAGAGTAAATGGAAGCGTCGTTCTGGGAAGAAAAGTTCAGGCCAAAAGCGGTGAGGAGGAGTATAGCTGCAACATTTTAGTCTTTTCACAATACAAATATAGATGGGAGCTTGAATGAAGATGACGACTGCCACATAACTTTTAACACACTTGTAGTCACCCTATAGAATGTAAAATAACAAGCGTTTCTACGTTTAAGAGTGAAAAAATGATAGAGCATTTAGGTTGTAGAGGTTATGACCATCTTTGTTTTTGTTAATAGGCTTAGTTTTTATTCATGTCGGTGTCGTTCATTGGTCCAATTTAGTTTATATGATAAGTGGCGCATTGTGTACATACAGCTAGTTATAGCTAATATAATACCTATACGTGGGAATAATTGTACTTAGCATATTTGTATTTTCTTAACGTTCATGAAGGTGGTGGTGATTTATGCATAAATTTTTAATCTTGTTTGCTGTTGGGCTATGTTTGGCTCATGAATCGGTGCTTTGTTGGGTTTGGTGGGTCTCTCTCGGGTTCCTTTGGGTCCATGTATGTTATGTGATCTTTTATGACCTTCTTTTAGTGGGGTTGCTAAGGAAAGATTTTTCAAGAGAAATTTAAATTTTTAATTTTCTCTATTTTAAAATTAAATGAATGAATGATTTGTCATGCACTTGCAGGAGAGAAGATGATAATCTTTGAATTATACATTGGGAAAAAAAGAAATTAACAGCTGTGGGATTTGAACCCACACCCTTTTAGACTGGAGCCTAAGAGCTTGTTTGGGAATCAATTCCCAAAATCAATTTCACGCAAGCTGAGATAAAACTCTCTCACATACTTCGGATTTTATGAAACCAAGGTTTTGTTACTTCTCAAACAAGCTCTAGATCTAAGCGCCTTAGACCGGTTGGCCTAATTTCCTGGTCCAAAAGCCATCTTGTTGGAGATTAAGGGGAACCTTTCTTTTTCAACTTCAACATTGAAATGGAAGGGATCAACCTTCTTCTATAGGACTAAAATTGGATTGAAATGTCCGTCAGATTTCATAAGATTAGGTAACTGAACCATATTCAATCGTTATTAAGCTCAATTAAAAGTATAAATAAGAATCATTTTTAACAAAAATTTATAAGTTCATTTGATTTGAAAAGATTTCTTTTCTCTTGGGCCACTGATTGTTTCAAAAGATTCAAATCTAGAAAGATTTAATTCCTCGCTTAGCTTCAATTAAAAAAAGTTCATTTTTACTGACTCAGCCTCAGGCAAGAACTTGGTCTCAAATCTCTGCTCAGATGGTCTTAAACAGGGGAATAGCATCTCCCAAACCATACAAGGGAGTGCCGAGCTTTTTCAGAAACTGTTAATGAAGTAAAAATCCAATCATAAACATTGATTCGGGTAACAGACAAGAATGAAGAATGAGGCTCATGAGGACACAAACAATTATACAGATTTATAATGGTGAATCCAATCGTATACATAAATAATGAGGCTCAGTCCACCACATCAGAATCAACTCTTACTAAGATTATTGCCAAAAATATCTGACTGAATGGATATGAAATAGCAGTACACTTAAAAGAACACTGCATTTCTGAGAGTCAACTCTTTCACTCCTTTCCAGTCTTTGATGACATTGAGGTGTCACTAAAGGCATTCCCAATATTCGGGGGCCGGTTGCGGTACAGAATGTCCAACTCGTCAAAGTATGGGCATGCTTTACTATTAAGTCGTCGCTTCTTCCCACTCTCCATTGTTCTCTTATAATACTTGTTGATGTTTTCCCATTTCTCCTTGCACTTCTTTGCAGATCGATTGTAACCCATATCATGCATTGCTTTAGAAATCTCTTCCCATAGAGATACTTTGGATCCCATTCCTTGAAACTTGTGTTCTGAAGAAGTTCTTAGAGTTATGAGTGCTTGTACTTCGGCTTCCGGCCATCTATTGTTACTCTGATCACTCTTGAAATCCTTTTGGGTGTTCGCTTCGCCTTCATCCTCCTCCTCTCTTGAGCTGGCTGCTGCCGGTTGGGGGATTTGAATTTCATGGCCCAGTAGATTCTGAATTAGTGATATCAGAGCCAGGTTGTTGGATTTTTCTTGAGCTCTGGCCTCCTCATCCTTTCTAATTCTTTCCATCTCCTTTAGCTTCCAAGCTTCTTCTCTCATAGTTCTTTCCCTCTCTCTCTTTTCTACTATATCCAGCAGTTGCTTGTGCATCTGCTCTTGCTTTTCCATCACCTTCATTGCCAAATTTTGCAGAAAAGCTTCAAACTTTGTGATCGCATTTTCTCTTTTCTTCCTGTTCCTGGGTTCTTCCACACTTTGAGATGAATCATCATCATTGTCCCGAGATGAACTGCAACTAGAAAGGAATAGCTTAAAATAACATATCAGAGTCAATACCCAGATAGCAATATGAGCATTATCATTCGATTCTTCAGGGTATCATTATTACAATATCCTCTTCATGAGCTCAGTTACAGGGCACTCATAAGTTAAAATAACCTTGTATTATATATTATTGACATAGACACGATTATGCTAAACTTCCTAATTACTATTTGCATTTAATATCCCACAGTTTGATTTCACGCAAATGATTCAAGAACACACAAGGTAAGTTCAAACTTCAGTTCTTTTTTTCCCTTTTCCCATGCAAATTATCTGATGACAATGTATATGCACCATTCATACTGTAAACATTCCAGACTTTATTTAATGAATTATCAACTGTTTAAAGCCTTTAGTCTGAAATTAGACTTTCTGTTTACAGGAAAGTTAAGTTTCTTAATCCAAGCACATGCATGTGCATTAAATTTCAATTTACAGATTTAGAGGTAAGAATTGAAACCCTAGACAAGATACACAAGTAAATTTTACCGCTGAGAAGTGAGCTCCAAAGTGGACATTACTTAGATGATACAAGACTGGTGGAATTTTTTTGGGTATGTGGTTATTGAATCAAACTGCTTCCTTGTTTTGAATTTATAATTGTGAATTTCCACATATTAACATCCTTACAATTTCAACTCTCAATAAAAGTAATAAAAATATAAAAGAATAGTAAGCAGTGAAGCACCATGCATTACAATGCAACTTTTTAAAGACATTTTGTCGGGGTGCTCTGCCCCACTTGCACAAGATAATAATAAGATTTTTTTCCCCCAACAAACAAGATAATAATAAGATAATAAAGCAAAAAGTAGAATGATTTGATGATAGAAAAAGAAAAGGGAAAAAAGCTATGAAAAGTATTTATATAAAAATCAGAAGGGGAGAAAAGTAAACAATTTGCAATAGGCATGTAAACAAACCCAATTATACAGCAGAAAATTCGAGGGATTGAATTCAGAACTCACCCAGATTCCTGCTTCGGCTTAAACCCATCTACATTCGGGTCACAGGTATGACATGGCCGGAGCCCCGACGGAGCCTCCGTCTGAAGACAATCATTTCCGGCAACAGCATCGGAAGCTTCCTTCCTCAGCTCCTCGCAAGACACAACTCGCTGATCCAGAAACTCAAGGCCCTGACTTGACTGATGACAAAGGTAATCCACATCATCAGACGCTCCGGCGAGCCCTCCATTCTCAG
This sequence comes from Vachellia collinsii, assembly GCA_006871305.1. Classification (NCBI taxonomy): domain Eukaryota; kingdom Viridiplantae; phylum Streptophyta; class Magnoliopsida; order Fabales; family Fabaceae; genus Vachellia; species Vachellia collinsii. The sequence goes on along the minus strand of QFDD01007724.1, from coordinate 6,090 downwards.
GAAACTCGGCGGCCAGAGATGGTGGCGAAGAAGACCGGTCGAGGCTCCGGATGGGCCGGAGCTTCTGTGGAGGGGGATTGAGAAGCCGGCGACGGTCGTCGACGTCAGGAGGGTGAATAGGCGAAGTGGGGTGGGTGTAAAGGAGGTCAGAGGTGTCGGGGAATGGGGCCACGTGGTAAGGGAAATCGTCGACGGTGAAGAGGTCATCCATGAAGAGGGTCGTTAAAAACTTGCGGCGCGAGGGTTAGGGACGAGGTGAAAATGAACATGTTGGCTAGTAAATGAGAGTAAAACTCTGGTAAAATGGATGGTTGAAATTACCGATTTTGTAATGTGTTTGTCCTTATTTACGATATTGTCCCTTTGTGAGTCTCCGTGTATGCGCGGTGCAGTGTATCTAGGTGGGGGTTCAAGCTGGGGGATGCGAGGCTTACACTTGTCTGCCTAATAGGTCTTTTGTCTGTCTTATTATTTGGGTTAACTTGATCATAACAACCAAAGTTAGGCACGCGTTAATAATGTGCTGTCGGGCAGCCTGCCCCATTGAGTTCACAGATTGTGGTGGGCTGGCCAGTGGCCAGGCCTTATCAATCTTTTTTTTTTTTTTTTATAAGCGTCATTTTGTAAGGTGATGGAGACAATTTTGTTTTAAGCACTATTAGATTAAGTATAGGCACCTCTCAGTAGAAATTCAAAACTTGATTTTTCATGTTGTGGGGAAATGACCCCTCTAGCTAGACTCAACCCCATTAGAAAAATAACCTACTTATACAACATTAAAGGACAAATTTGACCCAAAAATATCCATGAGTTACATTGGGTGTTCGAAATTTTTTTGAATGGCAATGTTACCCCAAAAATGTAGAAAGTGATGCAATATCACCTTAAATCCAACAAATGCAAAATGTCAGCTAATGTTTTATTCAGTCAAATAAAATTATTTAACAATCAAATTTAATCCTTTTAATAGACAAGGCAATATTATAACATTTTCTACACTTTTGTTGCCCCTCAAAAAACTTTTGAACACATATTACAATTCGTAAATACTTCCGATATAAATTTACCCTTTAACTCTATACACACAATAATGGCAAGCTATCGAGCGAGCTTACCAACCCACTATCCACCGAGAAACAAGCTACACCAACTCACCTAATTTAACTCATGAGTTGACAAATTTTACCAACTCTAATAGATTGTACATTAGACAAAATTTAAGGAATGAAGTGTATTGTTTGTTTCTTAAACAATGCAATTTATGATAGTTATTAATAATAAATAATTAGTGGTATTAGATAATAATCACAATAATGCAATATTCATTCCACACTATAGTCATGAAAGGTTTGTAAATGGACTTTCACAGCCTATTAAAATAGGATCATTTTTATTTTTCGTTATAATCATTCTATATCCGGCACTTTTTATGAACTCTATTATTAAGTGTTTGAGCAATTGATTAATCTAAACGGGGATCTGTTGGGCCACTTCGGGAAGGTCCCCTCCCAGAGAAACTCTCTCCACTCCATCATACTCGGGATCAAACCACGATATAGCTGAAGTGGGGCGCAGCCCTTCCAGCTGCACCAACTTCTGCTAGTAAATAGGATCACTTTTAATGTATGTAATAATAATATACTTTGAAAATGTCTCTATAACTAGATCTATGCTTAACTTAAATCCATGTTTATTATATTTTTTATATCTAACTCCTCTATTTAAGAATAAGGAAAGTAACACATAAATATACTTATAAACACTAGGGTGTAGATCAAATTTAAAGCCCAAAACATTGGTTATCTATGTAACTAGAGTTAAGAATATAGGTTAGCTCGTGATTGTGGGTTGAGCCCGCCGCAGTTCAGGCTAAAAGACCCATATGCTGGCAAGTTAATATTTATTCAATCCAACACACCGAATATTTTTTTTTAATTTTTCTTACTTAAAATATTTTTTTTCAATTTAGACTTCAAATATCTTTTTTATTTGTTAATACCTAAAATAAAATATCTCTTTTTACAAATTTAATTTATAAAAATACACCACAACTTAAATATAAAACATCTAATTCAAATTTAAAACAATACAACTTAGATATATATAATACATTTTATAAAACTAAATTTTAAAGTTACAATTCAAACTAAATATAAATCATAAATTAAATGATTAATAATCATCCAATATTAATTGGTCTTAAATATAAATTCTTATTTGCAGTGTCATTATGGTTATCAAATATGGACCAACCAAGAAATCGGTGACCGGGCCATAAAACCGATCCAAATACATAGATAACTCAGGTCATGGCAATCTGAAATGACCCAGTAAACCTCTTGTGCAACTCGATCAACCTACTGAGTTGCTAGATTGATCGAATTGCATGTTTAGAAAATGACATTCGAAATGATATTATTTACAATTTTTATTTTTTAATGTGAATTTTCATATTTATAATTATTAATTTAGTGATTATACAATTGTAGGTAAGAACATTTTATTATTTATTTATTTTAATATTTTTACTAGAAAGAATATTTAGTGATTATTGACTTTGATATTAATGGATGATATATTAGTTCTGTAATGTCAATATTTTTAAAAAGTTGTAGAGAATGTTGGATAATTATATGGTTATTGATATTTGGTATTTGGATAGTAAGATAAAAAATTGAGAATACAAACTACTTTTTAAAATTGTTATTCCTCAACGGTTGGCCTGAATTAACTAACTGATACACTAACACTTAGCTTTAAGTTGTTTTGTTTAATAAACGTGCTATTTTACACGATAAGAAAGTTGGGTGTAAGAAATGATACCTTTGGCTTTTGGTAATTACATTTAACAATGATTTAAAAAAGAAAACAGAGAGAGAGAAAGAGAGAGATAGTGACAGGGCATGCTTTGTAGGCCATTTCCTTGACAAAGCTATCGCTGACCGCCGAGGCCGGTGGGAACACCATCACGTGTCCACTCCGTTGTCACTTCCCGCCATCGTGCGTTTCTGCTGTCAAAAGTTTTCAAATTTGAAGCCTTTGAACGTTGAAGAAGTTGATTCCAATTTTAACGTCACACGTAGAGAGCCAGTTTCTCAAGTGTGAATCTGTTAAAATCAACAAGACCAATAATGATAAGCAAGAAGACAACGCGTCATCACCTATGCTACTTTGTGGGATTAGGTTCACACGCAACAACGACAAAAATCTTTCAAAAAATCGTCGCCCAAGTCGTCATTCATCTTGCCCCACGACATAAGATGTTCGACTGTTTTTGCCAATGGCCTGAGCTACATATCATCGGGAATACCAACAATAATAAGTACTGCTGCTTCCCGAGGTCTTGAACTCCAAACACCCTCTAAACTAAGCCTAGGTAGGTATCTTCGTTTATGATTCTCGTTTCCTGATGGTAGTTTGGTGACAAAGTTCTGGCTTCTTGTCTCTTTCGATGCCCCTTTTTTCTCACTGGATAAGTCCAAGCTTCGATTTTTCATAAGCGTCTTGTTGCTTTGGTTATTAACGTATCATATAGCTTTCCCAGTTTATGATTAACCATTTCCAGTTGGCCTTGCTCTCGCATTTGTCAAATTTCAACCACAATCAATTTGCATCATTTTTTGGTTTCTCCCCCTCCCTGATGCTGTTTCCTTCAATCCGGACACAGTTTTCACTTGGTCGTTTTCAACTCAAAGAAACTGTATATTTCCTTTCAGCATGTATAATGTAAAATTGAAAGTTTTGGACAGTTTTCAGACAGTACTTCTAACATGTTATATTCCGTTTTGGAATAATTTGATGCAGAGCACCTCTGCGTTCATGCATATTGAATGGTACTATGAATGTCCGGTTCTTTCTTCTCTAATCATAGTGGACGAATTGAATTGAGTTCTTTTCCTGTTTGAAGAAAATGCTTGATACCATTACTCCTCTTTGGCTAGGAATAGTCTCAGTAAAATCAAATGGTCTTTGGTTTTTTACTTTTAGTCTAACGCCGTTTCTTCTCATGTTCCCTTCACGGTCAAGATTAAAGTGACTACCACTTTTCCCATTCAGGCTATGACAGACTCAACAAGTTCAGCAGCAACTCCACATTTGGTTCCTGAGAACAATGGAGTAGGAGAGATTAGACTATTAACATCAACTGATGATGACTATGACGGTGTTGTTGTGGAAATGGACGAGCAAATGGATTCTGCAACCTTTGTGCCAATTCTTAGAGCTTCAATTTCACATTGGAGACAGCTGGTAGTTTTTCATATTAGTTTTTACACTGTTGTTAATTTCTTTTTTTTTTTTCCAGTCACTGTTGTTAAATTCGCCACTCTTTAATTTCATTAGTTTCATGAATACATGCTTGTGACACTAGAAACCATACTATTGGGATATCTTCTTCCTCCTTCCTCTTCACATGATAGTTCATCCCCTTTGATTTTATGAATTTGATGGGTACAATGCAAAAGCGAACCAGATACAGATCTTTTTTTTTCCTTGTGAAATCATTTAACTGTTTTTTCTTATTGTGATATCCGGTAAACAAAAACAAGTACAATTTAGTTTTTCTTTTATATTTTCCTCTTACCAATACACATAGTTGCATGTTGTTTTTTAATGTTTCTAATTTCTTGTTAGAGTTGGGTGTATTTTTTTTTTCACCTCTTATTGATTACGCAGAATTTGTTTATTTCTTTCAATCGGCTGTGATATTTGAAATTCACTCTGTCAAATTCTTTTCTGTTTAGCTTCCTCAATTAGTAGAATTCTTTTTTCACATACAAATAAAAAATCTTCTCAGCTATCAATTATATGATATAAATGCTTCGTTTTGGAGTAATGATATGCTTGCCCTGAGGGAATCGGGAACCCATCAGTGTCTTAGGGCTTGTTTGCCAATCAATTCTCAAAATCACTTTCACGCAAGTCGAGACAAAACTCTCTCACATACATACCTCGGATTCTGTGAAACCAAGGTTTGAAACCTAGGTTTTATTACTTCCCAAATAAACCCTTAATCCTTTTATACTTGATGAATCGACTTTGTCTGACAGGGCAAGAAAACTGTTTGGATAAAGTTACCTACAGATCTAGCCTGTCTTGTTGAACCTCTGGTAAAGGTATGGTTGAGAAGTTTGATCAAAGAAAACTTTTTTGTCATTATGTGCTGTTCATTTTGTAAATTTACAATTAGTTCTATGGCTCTTTCACACAGGAAGGATTTTGGTATCACCATGCAGAACCAAAATATTTAATGCTTGTATATTGGATGCCTGAAAGCGCAAATAATATTCCGGCTAACGCCACACATCGAGTATGTGTTGGCGGATTTATCATGAATGAAAAACGAGAGGTATACTATTTCCCCTGCTATATGTCAGTATTTAGGGCAGTTGCACAATGAGCCTCACAGGTTAATTGGAAAAGCTTCCTCAGTTTATAATAGTAACTGGGGAAGAATTCTTGAAGTTTAGTTCCATTTTGCATTTTGTCATTAATGTTGTATTTTCTGTTTTGTTACCAGATCTTAGTTGTTCAAGAAAAAAGTGGACCTTTTTGGATAACTGGAGTCTGGAAATTCCCCACTGGAGCTGTTGATGAGGGAGAAGATATATGTGCAGCAGCAGTAAGAGAGGTCAAAGAAGAAACAGGAGTAAGTATTCTGATTATGATACCTATAAACCGGAGAACAAATAAAACATATATGCGCCCAAGTCTGTGACTCTGAGGCTTTCTTAATTTTCAGGTTGACACAGATTTTGTGGAAGTGTTAGCCTTCAGGTAGATACAAATCAGACAATTTATTGTTACTTCTGGAAAAATTAGGAACTTGTTCATGGGGCTTTGATTGGAATCTGCAAGTTTTTACAGTGTTAAACATTTCTTTCTTCTTTCATCAGACAAACTGTCAATTCATACTTTACAAAGTCGGAGTTATTCATCTTGTGCATGCTGCGTCCCCTCTCTTTTGACATCCAAGTGCAAGAACAAGAGATAGAAGCTGCCCAGGTGCATAATTTTCTGGCAACCTTGATTCTTCATGTCAAAAGTAAATGCTTATGGTTTTTTCAATAGCGATAGGGAGGGAGGGGAAAC
>QFDD01007723.1:0-20152 GCA_006871305.1 Vachellia collinsii | reverse complement strand
GCTATAAAACAGATAGAAAAGGCACAAGTGGTCATTGTCAATTTCTTGGAGGGTCACTGGTGTCGTGGTTCAGGAAGAAGCAATCAACGGTGTCACTATCCTCAACAGAAGCTGAGTATGTTGCTGTTGCTAGTTGCTGTGCACAAGTTCTTTGGATGAAGCTGCAACTTCAGGATCTGGGAATGGATTTGTCAGAAATCCTAATCCTCTGTGACAACACGAGCACCATTAGTCTAGCCAAGAATCCTGTGCATCACTCGCTAACAAAGCATATAGATATTCGTCATCACTTCATTTGGGATCATGTTCAGAAAAAAGATGTCAAAGTAATGTTTATTCCAACTCACCAACAAGTGGCAGATATCTTCACCAAACCTCTTGCTAGAGAGCAATTTGTGAATATTAGAAGAGAATTGGGAATGGTAAATCCCAATGAATTGTAAGTATTTTCATGTTTAATGTTTATATGTTTTGATAAATGTATACTGATTTTATCATCGAAGTGTTTTCAGAAAGTTTTGTAGGTCTCTGTTTTCGTCACAAAGAATAGAGTACATTTTATGTCAAGCAAAACGCGAGTTCTGGAATGAGTTCTGATGATTCACAGAAGAAAGAGTTGCAAAACTCGAGTTTCATATGAAGAAAACTTGAGTTTGGACGAATTTTTGAAGCAAAAAGGGGTTGGAGATCACGAGACTCGAGTTTGATGTTCAAAACTCGAGTTCTGCTGAGCGTTTCTTGACTTAAACTCGATGGAGGAAGAAAGTTTGTTCGAAACTCGAGTTATGGGAAGCCAAAACTCGAGTTCCAGAAGCTCCAGAGGCACAACTCACAGCAAAACTCAAGTTTCCCAAAGGGTTCAAGTAAAACTTGAGTTTACAGAGAACAAAACTCGAGTTATGGTAAGTTTTTATGTTTCAGGGTCCTGAAACTCGAGTCTTGGCTAAGCAAAACTCGAGTTATGGCAAGTCTGTTCATACTCAGGACCCTGAGACTCGAGTTTTGTTCAACAAAACTCGAGTTCTCAAGTGCCTGTTCATCTTTGGACCCTGAAACTCGTGTTTCCATAAATGAAACTCGAGTTATATGGCATTTCTAAATTTTTGCATGTCCGAAACTCGAGTTGTGAGAGTTATCGAGGCTAAATTGCTCCTGAAACTCGATTTTTCTCACTTTCCCCTTTTCAAAAACTCGAGTTAACCTAATTTGTCTCACCCAAAATTCAATTTAACCGTTGCTTTTGCTCAGAAACCGTTTCAATCATCCTCATAACCGTTTTCGATCATAACCCATCTCTTTATACCCATTTATTCCTTCATTTCCACCGATTAAATCCCCAAAATTTCCTTCGACACCGTCGGCACCAAAAATCCAAAATCTCCATTTTTGTCTGCAATTTCTTGAATCCAAGTCATGGCACGCACTAAATGGTCCTCGAAAACCTCTCCCAAGTCCAAGAAACCATCTACAAGTGCTCCATCTCAATCCCAAGCCTTAACTCCACCTCCACATAAATGGGTTCGCATAACAGAGCCTTCAAAAGTGCACCAATCTGAGGTACCATTGGTTAGGAAACCAAGAGCAAGCAGGCCTAAGTCCATCTTGAGCCCAAAAGCAAAAGGGAAGGCTCCAATGGCATTTGCATCAACACAGCCAGAGGCTTCTCGGGCACAACCTACAGATTCTGACACAGAGAACATTTCCCCTGGGTCACGGATTTCAATACCAAAGAGGAAGATGAAGACCCAAAAGGACACTACTTCTGAGGTTCTACAGACATCTGGGCAGACAGTAGGAGCACCACCCTCTAGTTTCAATGTAAGCAGTGTTTACATTAATCCTCAAGTCCCTGGTGTCTTTGAAAATGCTTATAAGGATAGAGAGCTGTGTCCTGCTATGGTTATAGACTTACACTATATCAAGAACTTGGGGTTAGATGTCAAGGAATACTTAGAATATTATGAAAGTCTGCTTAAGATAAACATTTCATACACCCCAGATATGGTCAGAATTTTCTATAATAATATGGAGTCCACCTCTGCTAAGGATAAGAAAGTGAATGTTATATTAAGGTCAATGAAGACCAAGATTAGGGGTGCTGATATCCATCTTGCCCCAGATTTGATTAATACATATTTGGGGACACATGATTATGAGGCTGAATTAAGAAGCTTTACTGATAAGGAGATTTTTGAATACTTAAGGCCATGAGAGCCTTTTACTGGGTTGAATTTTGAGCTTGCAGCTATGCCTAATGTTCAGAGGGTAATTCACTACATCTACACTAGATGTTTAGTGAATAAGGGTAAGAATTACACCCACATGTCATCCTCTGATTATCAGATGATGGCATCCATCATGGCCGAGGAAAAGAGGAACATAGGCCAGATGGTGTTTGATGAGATGTGGAGATTTAGGTTCTCCAAGTCCAAGAGAATGGTTGTCCCTTACCCCTACCTGGTGTCCAAAATCATAGAGCTTCACAACATTTGGCACCTCCTAAAGGATCAGAAGGCTCTTCAGCCTGTTCAGTTCAAGGAGACTCATCTTCATATGATGAAGATAGAGATTCAAATAAGCCCTGGGCAGACTACTGTACAAGGCAAGCAGAAGAGGAAGACTGCTTCAGGACCCTCTAGGGTGCCTCAGGATGAGGCACAGTCTTCAGCTCCTCAGCAGTCCACCTCTGCACCTTCCTTTGCTCAGGCCTCAGTCCAGCACTTCTTGGAGACTGAGTTCAGAAAGATGGGAGAACAGTTCACACATGCTTTCCATTCAGAGACTCAGAGTTATGTGAACACTCTCCTGAAGGTTGCTGCAGATTTTCTGGGAAGTCACTTGATCTGGTAGTGGCTGATATGAGGACCTCAATGGATGCCTTGCAAGTATTAGTGGATTCACTGAAAGTATCAGTGGATACTAGACTTGCCTCCTTGGAAGGCAGGATGACTTCCATGGAGAACTTCATCAGAGGATTTCAGGCCCCTCCTCCTACAGCTGAGCCATCTAGACCTGAGCCCTCTCCTGAGCCTGCTTCTGCATCTCCATTGGGATCTCCTACTCCAGCATCTCCAACTCCTGCATCCCTAGTACCTTCTCCAGTTCCTTCACCTCCTGCTCCTGCTCCTGCTCCTAACTCTGACCCTGTTCCCTCATCTCCTGGTCCTTCATCCCCTATGCTTGCTCCTACTCCCTCAGTTCCTGCTCCTGGTTCTGACCATACTCCTTTACTTCTTCTTGAGTACCATTCCACTGAGTCTGGTCAGACATCTACAGCCTTTGAGCCTACCCCCTCTGAGCCTCCTCTATCCCTTGCACCTCTCACTACCATTTTCAACATTTCTGACTCTTCTCCTTCTCCTGAGCACCCTGCCTCTCCCTCTCACCCTCTTTGATTGATGACAAAAAGGGGGAGAAGTGGTGACTTTTGTATTATGTCTATTTTGAATTTATCTTCTAAACTCTTGTTTGAATTTTCTAGTTAATATATGAAGTTTTTATACTGTTGTCTAATTATTGCTTCTGAATTGTTTAATTTGCTCTTATCTTTTATTGGTTTTGTCATCATCAAAAAGGGGGAGAATGTTGAGATAATATTTTGATGATGACAAATATGTTTTTGAAATTATGTTTAGATTGTTTGTTTTCAGAAAGTTTTAGCCAACTTCAAGTTTTAAATGAAATCTTAAAGAGAACTCAAGTTATGTGCTTTAGAACTCGAGTTACAGTATTTAAAAATGTGTTTAAAATCTCAAACTTTCAAAAGAACTCAAGTTTTGATTCGAGTTATGTCAAAACTTGAGTTCTGGGAGTCAAAACTCGAGTCTCGGGTTTTGGAAAAGACTTAGAAATGCAAAACTCTCTGTAGAACTCACGTTTTGAATTAAATTTTTCATATAACTCGAGTTTTGTGTTTTAGAACTCGAGTTTCGAATATTGGAAGTATTTTAGAAAATCAGAACTCTCAGAGAAAACTCAAGTTATGTTGGAAGTTTTGGCAAAACTCAAGTTTCATTTTATAGAACTCGAGTTTCGCGTTTTGAAGTATGAAACTTCCTTCCAAAACTTGAAGTTTCAATAAAAGTTTTGATGGAACTCGAATTATGAGTATCAGAACTCGAGTTTCAAAGAGAGAGAAACGAAACTTCCTTCTCAACTTGAAGTTTAAGCAAAAGTTGTGGCATAACTCGAGTTTTCAGAAGACAGAATCGAGTTCGGGCTGAGGAAAATTTTTCTGAACTTCAAAACTTCTTTCCAAACTTCAAGTTTCATTAAGAGATTTCATATAACTCGAGTTTTGAGTATTAAAACTCGAGTTTCGAGAAGAAAATCTATTTAAACCTGAAACTTCGAATTTGACTCGAGTTATACATAAAAGTTTTTTTTTGAAATACCTATAACTAGAAGTTTTATAAGACAAAACTCGAGTCTCGAAGAGAAAACATGTTGTAACTCAAAACTCTCATGGAAACTCGAGTTGCAATGAAAGTTATGATTTGAAAATTGTCAAAACTTGAATTTTTGACTAATGGAACTCGAGTCTTGAAGAGGATAAAGTATTTCAACTTACTGGAACTTCTGAAAACCCAAGTTTTAAGTGCTATAACTCAAGTTTTATCAAAACTCTTATTAAAACTCGAGTTACATCAAAAGTTTTGAGATTTCTACTTTTAAAATTCTTTAGTAACTCGAGTTATGAAGAAGCAAAACTCGAGTTTCGCTTTCTGACATTTATGCAGCATGTCAGAAACTTTATACTGATCCCAAAATCATTCCCTTTTCATGCAACGCTTATTTGAATTATACCTACCATCATAAATGCTTATCTGACTTTACTAATTAGAAGGGAATGAAGTTCTGATTGCCCAAACAAAAAGAGATTCAACGGACAAAATATCAGCATTTCATCCTACCTATTATCATAAGCACTCAGAAGCATTCAATGCGGGAAGGTGAACGACGACGATGAGTCTAACGGAAACATAAATGTCTCTAACGGACATTTAATTCTCCTTACCTATAAAAGGCAACGCATTCAAGTCACCGGGAGATAGAGAACGCAAATACGAGAAAGAAAATTCATTACGCTTTAGCTACCTCCTCTGTTTTTCATACTCTCATTTAAAAGCTTCAGTGATTATCATTAAATAACCAGAAAGGAGAATTTACTGATTCATTTATTGTTCATTTATTAATTTTGTGAGAGTTACTCAAGGTTGGAGAATCTTGAGTTGGTTGTGATACGAGCAAAAGTGTCTGAGGGATAGTTTGACTTAGGATGGGGGAGAGTCCTTCTTCTGTTTGCTTGTAATCTTTTGAGATTAGTGGATTGAAAAAGCTCAGAGGGTTCTGAGGACTGGACGTAGGTCAGGAGTACTGAACCAACATAAATTTCTGTGTCACTTTCTTTCATACTCTGTTTTAACGTTCAAAGTTTGAGAAATTTTTTATTAGACCAATTCACCCCCCTCTTGGTCAAATCTGATCCTAACAAAATGTTGCTGCCTTGAGGTTGAATTCAATTTTATAAAATAGAGCACTTTCCAAGCCATTTTTCGTGATTTTAAAATATATTTTTGAGGTCTCTAAGTATTTCAAATAATTATATTTGGCTATAAATCCAAAAATCAACCAAAAATTAAATGACCTTAAAATTCCTATAAGGGTTATTTTGGTCAGTCTAACTTTAACTGGATCTCAATCCATTATCAGTGAATTTTTCTCTACATCTATGGACTTGGGGTCATTTTATGATATTTTGTTCACCTTTCCCAAAATGACCATTATGTCCCTAACATTTCCAAAAATGACCATTTTGCCATTTTGTTTTCTGAATTTGCAAAATGGCATTTATGGATTTCCTTCCATTTCTTTTCACTCTCCAAACCCTTAATCTCTCTGTAGCCCTTGGTTTAGCCTTTATTCTAGTTACAGAAAAATGAGGATATTACAATAAACCACAACAACATTTGATGTATGGTTAGTGGCATGTGAACATGTTAGGGAGTCTAGTTAATTGTGGTGGATGAAAGCATGCGTACAAAGTTAAGAAAGGAGCATGTTAAAAGCTGACAAAAGAGTTGAACACCCTTGTCAAAACACCAAGTTGAGGTAATAGTGAAATATATCAAATGAAGTCCAATTGGCTTGAATTTTTCTAGCAAAATAGAACTCATTGCAAGCTTTAAAATGAGTCCAAGTTCATTGGATTTGGAGTTTTGTGCAAAACGTTATAGTTGTCCAAAGTTAGAAGAAAAATCTGATAAAAATGAAAAAAATGAGTCTAAGGAGTATTTTTCCCTTATAAGGGATTGAGCAAGCTTTCATTAAAGATCTAAATCATTTGTTTTAAATTTTTCTAGAATTAGTTAAGGCTCTAATAGGTAATAAAGTACAGATAAGTGAGGTGTTACATCATTAACCTCATAATGATGGTTGACCTTGGCCGAGTCTCCTATCATCATGGGTTAGAGTCCGCATCAAGTGATATATGGAGGAGTTTAGTAGAGGGAATTGTGTATAAACTATGATATATTGTGATTGGTTTACATTCAGTTACTAATTTATTACAATGGGGTTTTGTTCATCTACCAACTTCTCCATCTAGAGTATATTATTTTGTTTGGTATCTATTTGTTGATCAAGCACTTTGTTTGTTTATAAGTGTTTATCAATATACTTTTTATGAACTTATCCATGTTTCAACTCTTATAACCCTGCTTGAATATTTGATAAATTATTTGTTGGTTACTGGGACTTTATGAATCATTCGTGGTTTCAAATATTTTTCAGGAGAGAGCCCCAGTACAAGTAGACGAGAAGGAAAAGAGCTAGAGGCATAGCTTTATGTCATCCTGTTGTAAGGCCTTCTACTTTGTGAGACATAATGTGGGAGATGTATATATTGCCATATAATTAGGCTGAATATACTCTTTAAATTATTTTTCACATTTTGATGATGTATCATTGCTAACTGGCTAATGTTAGATTATGAGTTGGGCATATGCCACTCATATAAGGTTATAATGATAACCATTGTTCCCTAAATGGGAAAAATCAATTGTGGATAATATATTTTGATGCTTGAAAGGTATTGGATCTTCTCCAGGTTGAGATGGCATTTCATAAAAAATTTATTTTTGGATTAGGGTAAATGAGGTTTTATTCTGGGTTTATGGAAGAGGTCATTTCAATATGCATAAACCATTTAAAATTCATATAATATAAAATATCTCATTATCAAAATATTAAGTCTTTTGGAGAAATTTCGACAAAGTTTCCTCTATATGATAGACTTCTTGAAAATTCTTTAAAGACCTAGATTCTTATAACTACATATGGAGCTCAACTCCTTCACAACATATGCATATACATATATTTCAAAATTCAATGGAACACAAGGATCTTGCCTATTGGCAATGTGAAGTTTCACAGGGATACTGCCTATTGCCTATGTGGAGCGTCTAACTTTCAAAAGTAATGCATAACTTTAAATGTGTTTACATCAAAAAACAACTACAAAAATAAGTTAGCATGCTTTGAGTTATCAAGGAGGGCTCTTCATAGCTCAGCTGGAGGTATAAGGTCACCAATGTTATGTTTTCAGTGAATAAATCCCATTTATAGAGTCAAATAAAAAATGAATGAAAAAGAAAGAATAACTTTTATGAATAAATCCCATTTATAGAATCAAATTAAAACATGAATGAAAAAGAAAAACGATAATTGAACAGGTTTAACTTGGAATAATAACATGCCAGCATAGCATGAAATCATAAAAATTAATGAAGCTATAAAAAATCATAAATAAAAAACCCAAATAAATAAAGAATTGGTTCAACGGGATCAATTTTAAACTATATTTTGAAATCTCATCTTTTTTAAGACTCCAATAGAACGGAATAATTTGAGTGAACACACAATTTACAAGGATAAGTAACTAAGCGCAGCTCCAAGTCAAGAAATAAGCGTAGACACAAGACCCCCAAACAACAAGAGTGATTTAATGCTCACAAATGTCAAGCGAACTCATTAGTAACCATAATGACGTGCCAAGGACTAATAGAACTATGCTTAGCAATTAGCATTTTGCCTTTAGTCATCTCAAAAATCGTTTTCAAGCATACATGAATTGTTTAGCTTTAGCAAACAAAACATATCATCTTCTAATAGTTAGAGTTTGAAAATAATATTAAATAGTGAAAGATCCCAGCATGGAGGTTTATGAATAATATGTCAAAACTTTTACTTTCAAGATTCCATGCATAAACATTCAATAAAAACAAAATTGAGGAAGAATGAATATCATTAGCTAAAATTGTACTTTATGCATGTCAATATCAATGATAAATTAATGAAATAATTTTGATAATATTTTTCAATTAAATATTTCTTAAAAATATGGCAATTAAATTAAAATTAAATGTCAAAAGTTGTAACATTTTCATTTATAAAATTATAATAGAATTTCATTTCCTTACATGTAGTGCTCCCTAACAAATAACTTCCTCCATTTTATATATGCTAGTCTAAATTATGCTTGTAACACTTCTTCTTTATCCATTTATTTACACATTAGAGACTTCATCAAGTTCACTTGATTCCAACATGAAGGCTATAATTAGTTATCTATGTGAATTTCAAAAACCTACTTAAGTTACTATTCATTTGGTAACTTGAATTCTTGGCCCAAATTTGGAAATTCACAACTAATTCTAGAAAATTTTAAACCAATTGATTCAAGTCTCTAATGAAAGCTTGTTCAATCCCTTAGAGGGGAAAAATACTTATTTGAACAAGTTAAAGCTTAAACATTCCCTTAAACTATATGAAATTTCTGATAGAGGCAAAAGTGGTGTCTTACATGGTAGCCAATATGGCATCATACATGTCAACCATGACGTCCAAAAAGAGTTTGAGCAAGCCCAAGATCCTTTTCATGACACCAATGAGGATCTAATCATTATAACCCTTGAACTGGCATTGGGGCTTTAGATAGCTGCAATTAGAGCCCATAAGGTTATTATATATGCTGAGGGAGTAAATAAGCCCTTAACCATGCTTATTTAGGCCCATAGGCATGACTTTTCAGCCCATGGAAGCATGAGAACGTGGGAAATCATGAAGGTCCATGAAATTGGTGTAACATAAGCATGGAAGAAGCCCAATATGATGTACAAGGCCCATGTGTAGTCCAGATTGAAGAATTCACTTAAAATACCATGTGACGAGCATGTGCCTTAGAGGAGTAGCATAAGTGACGTCCAAAAGCCCTCAAGAAGCATCTAGAAGACATCCTTATGCTCCAAATCAAATGCAATTTCATTTTGATTACTTTCCTATTTTGTTTGCATTAAATAAGGCCATTTGGTCAAAGATTGTCTTTTACTTCAAGTTTAAGTAGTTTCCTTATTTGTTTAGGCTTGAATGGTGCCAATCAGATCCATCAATCATCATGAAGGCATCAATATAGCATTTATGGATTAGGGTTTATCATTCTAGAGGGTTCCATGGTGGCCATTATATATGTTTTGTATTCATTTGGCATATTTGAATGAATAAGAACTTTGTTCTTTTGAGAATTATATTCTCTTGTGTGAGCTTTTCTTGCATTCTTTGTTAGGATCGGATTTGACCAAGAGGGGGGGTGAATTGGTCTAACAAAAAATTTCTGCAAGCGTAAAAACAGAGTATGAAAGAAACTTGACACAGAGACTTATCCTGGTTCGGTCCTCCTGACCTACATCCAGTCCTCAGAACCCTCTGAGCTTTTTCAATCCACTAATCTCAAAAGATTACAACAAATCAGAAGAAGGACTCTCCCCCTTCCTAACTCAATTTAACCCTGACATTTTTGCTCGTGTCTTCTTCCACTCAAGATTCTCCAACCTTGAGTAACTCTCACAGAATCAAAAAGTGAACAATAAATGAACCAGTATATTCTCCTTTCTGAGAATTTAATGATAATCACTGAAGCTCTTAAATATGAGAGTATGAAAACAGAGGAAGTAGCTGAAGAGTAATAAATTTCCTTTCTCATATGTTAGTTCTCTATCTCCTGAAACTTGAATACTTCTTCTTTTATAGGTGGGAAGAATTAAATGTCTGTTAGAAACATTTAAGTTTCCGTTAGACCCAACAACTTCGTTCACCTTCCCGCATTTAATGCGTCTGTGTGCTTCTGACAGTAGGTACGATGATTTTATGAGATTTTGTCCGTTGAATCTCTTTTTGTTTAGGCAATCAGAACTTCATTCCCTACTAATAATTAAGCCAGTTAAGCATTTATGATGGTAGGTTAGATTCAAATAAACGTTGCATGAATAAGGAAAGATTTTGGGATCAGAATAAAGTTTCTGACATGTTGCGTTAATGTCAGAAAAGCAAGCTCGAGTTTTGCTTACTCAGGACTCGAGTTCTTGAAAAATATTCATAGTAGAAATCACACAACTTTTGTTGAAACTCGAGTTTTAATAAGAGTTTTAATTAAACTTGAGTTATAGAACTTAAAACTTGGGTTTTCAAAAGTTTCAGTAAGCAAAAATATTTTGTGCTCTTCGAGACTCGAGTTCCATTAACCAAAACTTCAAGTTTTAGCTATTTTCAAATCATAACTTGCATTGCAACTCGAGTTTCATTGAAAGTTTTCAGTTATAACATGTTCACTCTTCGAGACTCTAGTTTTGTCTCATAAAACTTCAAGTTATAGGTATTTCAAATCAAAACTTTTATGTGTAACTCGAGTTTCATTGGAAGTTTTAGGTTTAAAAGAAGTTTGATCTTCGAAACTTGAGTTTCAACACACAAAACTCAAGTTATATGAAAACTCTTAATGAAACTTCAAGTTTGGAAAGAAGTTTTGAAGTTCAGAAATTTTCCAGAGCTCGAAACTCGAGTTCTGTTTTCCCAAAACTCGAGCTATATGAAAAACTTTTGCTGAAACCTTAAGTTGTGAAGGAAGTTTGGTTTCTCTCTCTTCAAAACTCGAGTTCTGATACTCATAGCTCAAGTTCCATCAAAACGTTTATTGAAACTTCAAGTTTTGGAAGGAAGTTTTGAGTTTCAAAAACACTTCAAAGCCCGAAACTCGAGTTCTATGAAATGAAACTCGAGTTTCACCAAAACTTCCAACATAACTTGAGTTTTCTCTGAGAGTTTTGATTTTCTAAAACACTTTCAACACTCGAAACTCGAGTTCTAAAACATAAAACTCAAGTTATAAGAAAACTTTTATTCAAACTCTAGTTTTACTGAGAGTTTTGCTTTTCTAAAGCTTTTTCTAAAACCCGAGACTCGAGTTTTGACTCCCAGAACTCGAGTTTTGACAAACCTTGAATCAAAACTTGAGTTCTCTTGAATGTTTGGGATTTTGAAAGCATTTTAAAACAATGTAACTCGAGTTCTAAAGCTTATAACTCGAGTTCTCACAATGATTTTATTAAAACTCGTGGTTTACTTAAACTTTTCTGAAAACAAACAATTTAATCATAATTTCAAAAACATATTTGTCATCATCAAAACATTATCTAAACATCCTTGTATTCTCATGTGAATACTCTGACAATATCAAGGGTTGATCATCCTTGTGGTGTCTTTATGGCTAGGGTTGTAAGAGTTAGGTTCTCTTAATGTCCTACCTACAATCATCATCCCGATTTTCTCACTTGTTTCTAGGCGATCCATTCTCCATCTTATATCAATTTCACTATTCATTTTGTCAAAATTGGGGACTTCGGATTTCACAACGGCAAACTTTTTAACCCTAAAATGAAATTGCTGTCAAACCAAGTTCGATTTGGCAAACTTTTTCATAATGATAGAATTTATTGTAGTTGAAAGCACAACTTTGTCGGGGCAAACTTTGTTGCTGTCATTTTTCTAGTTTTAGCAGAACTTCAAAAATGCATAAATTTTTACACACAAGTCCAAATTTCGAAAACTTGGACTCTATAGAAAGCTTAGACCAAGACCTACATGCATGCAAAATTTCATAGAAAGTAGACTTCATTTACTCAATTTATCTCATTTTGTCCCAATTAAGGGTGTTGGACCCTTTCTTAGCCAACTTACATGCTCTTTTCAATTTCAACATGCAATTCATACCATAGCATACACACTTACATCATTTAGTGCATTATAAACCTAGTGTAGTGGTTTAATACACATTTATCCAAAAGTTGCACACTTGACCTCAACCTCACTTGTAACTTGACCAATTGTGATTTTAATGCTTCCAAAATTGTACTCTTACTTCTCCCCTACACAATTTTTCATTTTAAACTTAATGGAAGCACAAAAACACCCAAAAATCATGCTCTTTCCCTTCATAATTCCAGCTGGTCGAAAATGCATAGGAAATTGGAGGAAATGAGATTTTTCAATATCTCTTTGCACACACACGCACAATCTCATTCTTAGATCAATTCCCCTCATAAAACAACTCAAAGACATGCATCTACATGCCTCAATATTTTTGGTCCAGCAGCAAGAACAGGGGTTTAGTTCCATAATCTTAAAACAAACTCAAATCAACTTAAACTTGTCATTAATATGCAACAAAGCATGCATAGAGTTGATTTATGACACCTAATATTTAAGATTCTTAATTTCCCTCAAAAGAACCTTTAAGATTCATCTTTATAACAGCTCACCCAACCATTTTTCAAGGAATCTAAATCAACTAAATGGAAGAGCAGAGGTCCTAGACAAATTCTATAGAAGGTTTGAAGCCTAAAATCACTTCTTACCTTGAGATTTGGCTTGATTTCCTCCTACTCTCTCCCTTTGGCTCTCCACTATACTCTCAATCCTTTCACTTCTGGTCTTGCACGAAAATGGAAGGGGAAAATGGTTTAGGAGGCTTTAAAAAATCTGTCCACATGTTTTATTAAGTAGTCGGCCCCACTTGTACTACTAGAGCCACTTTGCACTAATAAAATCTACTGCTCTAGTTAAATATCTCTTCTTCCTTTTCTTCTTTGAACAAGAAGAATACAAGTGGTGTACTACAATCCCCACAACTCCACTTTTCCCAAAATATTCATGCATTATCTGATTTTCGGTTACCGAAAATGCTTTTCGGGAATTTTTCGATCACTAAGGCCATGTCAGCCCCTTAAAAATTCCCTTAATTCATAAGCTCATTAGGTTATTTTTTTCTTTTCTCAAAACTTATTCCAAAAATGGCCTTAATTAATTTTCTTCCAAAAACCCCGATATGGCAATTTCCGATCTTTAGTATTGTCGTTATGGCAAACTATCGCTAACTTTCTGCTGAAAACGATTTTATAAATTAGGGTACTCCATAAACTTTTTTTATCCACTTTAATTTTACATTTTTTAGGCTTCTAGACAGTTTAATTAATAATATTTGGCTAAAAATTCATGAAAAAGCCAAAATATTAATTATAGTAAAAATTTCCCACAAAGGGCCTTTTTACCCATTTAACCTTAACTAAGCCTCAATTATTGATCAATGACCTTTTCTCTACCTTCTGGTGCCCGATGTCATTTTCTAGTATTTTGGTCAAAATTACCCAAATGCCCTTGACTTTTCCCAAAATGACCATTTTGCCCTTACGTTTCATTTGCTTGCAAAAAGGCACCTTTGACATCTTTTTTCCTTCTATTCACTCTCTAGACCCTTTACTCATCGGTAGCCCGTCATTTAGCTCTTGTTTCCAGTTACTGAAAATGTGAGTGTTAAATTTCACCCCCCTTAAAAAACATTTTCATCCTCGAAATTTATATATATTAGTCAAACGGGTACTTAACTCTCTTTTCCCCCCTTTTTAGTTTCCCAATTGACTTCTCCTAAAGTCAACTGTTTGTAGACCACCTTGACCATCTAAAGGTATTTACACTTAATTGTCTTATCTTTCTATTAACAATCCAATTTGGTCTTATCTCATATGATAGATTGCCTTACTATGCAATCATATCATACTCTCTAACATGAGCTGGGCCTAGGTTGTACCTTTTGAATTGGGAAACATTGAACATTGTGAATTTGACTTAGGCTTGGGGGTAAGGCCAAACGGTATGCTACTGGTCTGACTCTAGCAAGAATCTGAAATGGTCCTATCTATCTTGGTCTAAGCTTCTTTACCTTTGAAGACTGACCAAATTTTTGCCATTGGGGACACTCTTAAGAATCTCTTATCCCCAACTTCAAACTCTAAAGGTCATTTTCTCTTATCGACATAACTCTTTTGCCAGTGCTGAGTTGCTTGTAACTTCTTTATCAGCTCTATTTTCTCAACCGTTTGGTCACTATCTTAGGACCATATAAGCTTCTCTCTTTGACTAAGCTTCTTGACTTTTCTTGATTGACCATTACTTATCAATGATAAAATTCTAAGGTAAACTTACTTCTTACCTCGAATAACCTCTCATGAATTACCAATGAGACAACCATCATAACAACCTCTCATGAATCATAAATTCTTCAAATCCTAAGGGGGCCTTTATTTTCCTTTACTCCATATCTCAAAATTCTGCTAACATACTCAATATTGATGTTTCATCAAAACCTCAAATCCATTCAATTCCAAGATAAATGTCAACCCTCATGACATTCCTATCCAAATAAAGTACTCAATAAAATTTTGATTTGTCACAAAGTCTAAAATCATAAGTGTTAGGGGCCAAAAATCAAGAAAATTCATAATAAACCCAAATCAAAATTCTAAACCTATTAAAATCCCCTATATATATTTCTCTTCAACACTATGATCTTGCATTATCAAAACTCAACTTCATTAAAACCTTAACCCAAAATATCCTTAGCTCAACACAAAAATACCGCCATTGGGAAGAGAAAGATGTTTAGAGCAACTTCCATGAAGGAAGGAAAGTGAAAAGAAGAGGTTTTACTAATTGCAATGATCCTAAGAATTTACCCTAGTAGAGCTCTCAATGATCACTGGCTGAGATGGGAGAAGAAGGAAAGAAGGAAAATGAGGAAAAGAACATGGGGTCGAGGTTTTATAATACCCTGACGTGACTGACACATGACATTCGCTGCAGCAAAAGTAGTAGATCACTGCTGTGAAGCTATCGCGAGACCACCAAGCTCGCTTGAAAATTGGGTGTTGACCACGATGAAGCCAAATGTTGGTTGTGGTGAAAAGGAGTTGAGATGAAAACCTTGACAATGGATGCCAGATCGCAGTGGTGGAACTAGCCGTTGGCTGTGACAAAGGTGTCCTAAAAGCAACCTCACTGCTTCACGGAAGATTGTCATAGCTAACCCATGAGTTGGCCATGACGATGGGAACCCAATAGAAAAATTCTCACTTCTAACAATGGTTCGCTATGGCGATGCCCTAAGATGGCCATGGCGAAATCCCCAAATCACACAAAAACAACTTTTCCAAACATACAAGGGGAAATTTATTTGCTAAGATTATTTCTTACTCATAATTAACTCCTAATTTACACTTAGGATGTTACTGTAACATACAGATTTTCAATAACTGGAGATAAGGGCTAAATGATGGGCTACATAAGAGTAAAGCGTCTAGAGAGTAGAAAAGGATGAAAGGAAGTCTACAGTTGCCGTTTTGCAAATGTAGAAAATGCAAGGGCAAAATGGGCACTTTTGAAAAGATAAGGATATGATGGTCATTTTGAAAAAGATTTTTTGGCATTTTGATAATTTTTGACCAAAATACCAAAAAATGACCCCAAGCACAGAAAGGTAGAGAAAAAGTCATTGATAAGTAATTGAGGCTTAGTTAAGGTTACATGGACAAAAATACCCTTCATGGGAAATTTTTAGGACAATTAATATTTTGGTTATTTAATGAGTTTTTAACCAAATGCTATTATTTAATTTGTTCAGAGGCCTCAAAAATGCAGTTTTAAAGTGGCTAAAAATAGCTCATGGAGTACCTTAAAATTGTTTTCAACAGAAAGTCAGAAGTAGTCTGCTAGAAGATAGTACAAAAATTGAAAATTGATGAATTGGAATTTTTAGAAGAAAATTAATTTAGAGCATTTACGAAATGAGTTTGGACTAAGAAAAATACCCTAATGAGACATTAAATGATGGGAATTTGTAAGGATCCTGCACTAGCTTAGTGATCAGGGAATTCCCAAAAAAACATTTTCGGTAGACCAAAATTAGATAAAGTAACTCCATTCTGTGAAAAGTAGAGTGTGGAGTGAAGAGAGAGGCCACTATTCATGCTCTTTATAACACTCCTTGTATCTCCACTTTATTATTCATTAGAGACCTTAAGTAATCACTCATAACCAATGCTTAGACTATAATTAGTTGACTATGTGAATTTCAAAGTTCCCACTTAAGGTACTATTCAATTAGTAACTTGAAATTTTGGCCAAATTTTGAAAACTCAACTAATTCTAAACAATTCAAAACCAAGTGATTAAAGCCTCTAATGAAAGCTTATTCATTTCCTTATAAGGACAAAATACCTCTTGGACCAAATTATTGCTCATTCAAAATTCATTTCAGTCATAAAAATCTCTATTCATTTTGGTCCTAAAAACTGAACTCCGCCGCGGCCAACTTTTCTTGGCCACAAGAGAATAGCTCTCGGGTGCAGCCAACTTTTACTTTACCACAGCGAAATTCTCAAAACTGAGAGGATTCTTCCTCTCGAGACTACTTCGCAGCAGCGGACTTTTTCTGCGTAGTGGCCAACTTTCTACTAATAGAAAAACTGATTTTTTAACAGAAGTTGGAACATGCATAACGTTTTACACACAAGTCCAAATTGAGCAAACTAGGACTCTTTATAAAGCTTATGATAAGCTATATTTGCATGAAAAAAGTCATGATCATTGGATTTGATTTGTTTAAATTGTCATATTTTGTCACTTTTGAGGACTTTGGACCAAGTTGCATGCTCAATTCTATTTCTTCATGTATTTCACAACACAACACACTTACTCATACCACAACACCAAATTGACTTAGTGTAGGAGTTTAATTTACATTTATCCACCAATTCATAATCATGCACATATACATACAATACAAAATGTGCAAGATAGTCATCTTCATAAAGCCTTCTCAACTTACACCTGCACCTCTTTCCCTTTTCCCTTGGAACTCGTGCCTATTGGTTATCATGTGAAAGGGTGAGGTTTCAAAGAAATCCCAGTGGCAAATATTTCTAACAAGAACATCAATATGCATGATTAGTTGAATATAAACTAAGATGTTGTGATATAAACAACAATACCTTACTTCTATTTGCACAAGGCCAATGCAATCAAACCATAGCTACAACCATGCATTCTCACAAGCAAGATTTTACATGTTAAGTGGCTACAACCACACTTCAAGCATGGCAATTAATGTCTACAACAATCAATGCAAAGTGGATGTAAAAGTTAGAAGTTTTGCTACCTTAACACTTTAATTCTTCCAATGAACTTGGAGTGTCTTCTCCTTCAATTGATGACTTCCTTCTTGACAAATTGCTACTCCTACACATAGAACAACATGAACAACATCACTACTATAATCCTTAGCCATTTTGAGCTCTTAACAAGTTTAAATAAACTCAAACTTGGCATCAACATGCAAGAAAATGGACATAGAGTTTATTTGTAACACTTATTGCTTATGATTCTTGCTAAAACTCATTTACTTTTTCAATTCATCATCATCAAAATAGGCCACATAATCACTTAACAAGAAATCTAAACCAATTAAGAGAGAGAGGAAGACTCATAGATGAGATCCCATGGAAGAATCAAGCTTAATACAACTTTTACCTTGAGATTTTGCTTGAATATTCACGGAGCTCCATGATTTCTCTTCTCTCTTTCCTCTTGGTCTACATGAAATGGAGGAGAAAAAGGAGACTTAAAGACTTATAAAAAATTTGACTTCAAGTGCATTAGTGGGTTGTGGTTCTCACATATACTGCCAGAGCATTTTCACACTGATAAAAAATACCACATTCTGATATTTTTCCACTCTCCTTTTCTCTCTTGGATAAGCAGGTGATAAGTGGCACACCCAACACCTCACAATTCCTCTTTTCCAAAAATACCCTTTCATTTTCTTGTTTTCATCTACCGAAACGCTTTTCAGGAATTTTCTAATCACTAAGGTCATGTTAGACCCTCAAAAATTCCCAAAATTTATAAATCATTAGGGGTATTTTTCTTTTCTCAAAACTCATTCCTGAATGCCCTTAATTAATTTTCTTCCAAAAACCATGATTAGGGAATTTTCAGTCCTTCGTACTGCTATCCTGGCAAACTGTTTCTGAGTTCCTACTTAAAACAATTTTATAATTTAGGGCACTACATCAACTATTTTTAGCCACTTTAACATTACATTTCTGAGGCCTCAGATAATTTAAATAATAATATTTGGCTAACATTCATTATATAGCCAAAATATTATTTATAATAAAAATTTCACTTGAATGGCATTTTTGTCCATTTAACCTTATATGGGCCTCAATTACGAATCAATGACTTTTTCTCTACCTTCTAGTACCTGGGGTCATTTTTTGGTATTTTGGTCAAAATTATCAAAATGCCCTTGACTTTTCTTGAAATGACCATTTTGCCCTTACTTATTAATTACCTGCAAAATGGCACCCCTGACCTTTCTTATACCTCTTTTCACTCTTCGAACCCTTAATCACTTTGTAGTTCCCTTGTTTAGCCCTTATCCTTGGTTATTGAAAATGAGGATGTTACACTCTTAACTAAAGAAGAAAAGCAAGATAGGATATTCACTAAAGTGGTAGTTTATATCTATGTAAAATTGCCCTGTCAGTGTATGTGGGCCCCATACTCAATAAAAACGCATGTAGACAGATTTTCAAGCTTTCTAAGCCATTTTCTCCTTCCATTTTCGTGCATGACTAGAATGGAAATGATAGAGAGGGCCTGGAGCAAGGGGAGGAAGAAGAGAAGCGAAATCAAGCCCAAGTTCAAGGTAAAGTTGATGTTTAAGCTTGATTTCTTCCCAAAAATCTGTCTATAAGCCTTGTTCTCCTGTTTAATTGGTTTAGTTTTCTCTTTAATGTGTTGAATGAAGAGTTTCAAGAGTGTTCTTGAATTAACCTAGTGTAGTGAGAGAAAGTAAGAATCTTAAACAATAAGTGCCATAAATAAATTCTATGCATGTTTTGTTGCATGTTGATGACAAGTTTGAGTTGATTTGAGTTTGAGATGGATTTTTGGCACTAAACCCTTCCCCTAGCTACTGACCAAAATGATGATGCATGAGAATGAATTTCTTTAAGTTATTAAATGATTGGGAATCATTCTAGGAATGAGATAGTCCATGTGGATGGAAAGAGATGTTGCACAATCTCATTTCCTCCAATTTCCTGTGCATTTTCATCTAGCTGGAATTATGGAGGGAAATAGCATGATTTTTTGTGTTTTGATGCTTCCATTGGATTGAGAAGGAAAAATAGTATAGGGTAGAGGTAAGAACACAAATTTGGAAGCATTAGAATCACATTTGGCAAAGTTAGAAGCCAAAGACCCTAAGTGATTGGGAAGAGAGTTTTATGAGTTCCAAAGACCCTAAGTGGTTGGAAAGAGAGTTTTATGAGTTATTAAGTGTTATATGGCATGAGAAATAGCCTAGTATTGATGCCAAATGCACTATGACATATGTAGGAATGTAAATTGACAAGAAGGATCCTAAGGTGCAAGTGGAAGCCAACACAAGTTCACATTGGAAAGTTAAAGCTTTAAGGTAGCATAAACTCTAACTTTGACATTTACATTGCCTTGATTATTTCTTGTGTTGCTTTGCCATGTATGATGTACGGTTGTAGCTAAATAACATGTAAATCCTTGCTTGTGAGTGTGCATGATTGTAGCTGTTAGAATAAGGGGTGAATTGGTAACCTTTTAAAAATTTTAATGACAAAGTAAAACAATTTTTGAGATAGAGTAACTAAGAAAGTTGAGAGGAAATATTGAGTTTAAAAACAGCATATTACTCAAGATCACCCAATCTTGAGTTTCTCTCAGAAACATAAGGTTTGAATAGTTTAAAAAAATTCTCTTACAAGATTTGAATGATAAACACTAAGGTTTAGATATCAGAGAGAGCATGACAGAGTAGGTAGATGAACAAATAATCAATGCAAGTTCGTAGATAGTTGTTCTTTTCCTTTCCATCATGAATGCTCTT